>JAAGNO010025967.1:43671-60768 GCA_033439905.1 Ceryle rudis
TTCCCCCTCCCCGCCTTCTTCCTTTTTATTTTTTTTTTTTATAAATTTGCTTTTTTTTTTTTTTATTTTCTTCTTTTTTTTTTTTTTTTCTTTTAGGTATGAACTTTCACTGGTGACATTTTGCCAGGGTGGTTTGTTTCAGATCCCCTGTAGTTTTTTTTGAAGTGGGGTTCTTGGGCTTGCAGAATAAGTAGTACAGCAGTTGCAGTCCATTACATTTCCCAGTGCTCTTGAGGGGAATGAGATTGGAATCTGAACTTCAAGGCAAGTTTGGGGATTCTTTGCTTCAAACCCTTTGAGGTAGTGTGATGTGCAACTCAAGATTCCTTCAAGCCAAGATTAAGAAATATCAATATATATATCATATATGTGTGCATATATATAGACAAACATGCAAACTAAATGTGTCAGTGGCATGCTGTACTATAAATAAGAGGATACTTTAACCTTTCATTAGAGCAGCTGTTTCCTTGCACTAGATGCAACATCTGCTTGACTGATTTAAGGATTTATTTTGGGCTTCTGCTGATATTTGGTGATACTTTTTTTTCTTTTTAAGGGAAAATATTCCTCCTGCATTTTACACATACTTTGTAGTATATCCTGGGAAATTATTTGTTTATCTTGATGTGCCTTTATATTTCATAGTAAGATTATGTACTTCATCAACCAAAAACTTCAGCACTATTAAGTTATGCATCTTCAGGAGGTGTGGAGGGAAAAAGGAGCAAACATTATATTGACTTTATATTGTATATTGTATGACTTGATCAAATTTTCCAAGAAGCCAAGTTAGTTTTGGTTATTTCTCTGTGATATTCTTCTCTTTTTGGTATTCACTTCAGTGTGCCTGGTAATTTCAAAACTCAGTAGTGGAAATAAAGAGAAATGTGTCTTCTCAATGTTATGCTAGTTGAATAACTTTAGTTCTATATTAATGCTGTGTCCTAATCATATTTTAAGTGCTCAGCAGGACTAATCTTCTGGACTTTTAAAATAATCTTGTAGGATCTAAATCAGACAGTTACAGGGAGCTGATGGCTTGGTATTATGTCTGCTGCCTAGAAAAGTGTTATAATCTTCAAAACAAGTAATCTCCAACACAGATAAACTGCGCAGAGATGAAGGAAAAGAGAACCTCAGATAACTTGCATAAAATCAAAGCTGGGGGACTGCTTGGTTGGAGGGAGTGAGCGAGCTTTGGGAGGGGATCTTGGGAGCCAGTTAGAGCAGAGGAAATAGGTGTGGGGAGATCAGAGCAAGAGGGCAGCTCCTTGCCACTAGTGCCTACAGCAGGCACTGCTGCGGAATATTTGGGGTGGGTTGGTTGGTTTGTTTTTTAAACAGGCAGCCCATTCCCAAGTACAATAACAGTTTGTGACACAGTCTAAACCTCCCAAATTTTTGGCAGTATATTGGTGTTGTAATGAGTTGCATTAATGCTTAAAGGGTAATTAAAGATAATGAGGTATAGAGAAAGTGGAATGGAGCACAGTCCACCACGCCTCTAAAAGCTGGAGTGTGGCAAGCTGCCTTTTGATGAAAAGAACTTATTTTCTGCACAGACATTTTTATAGTTTCATCTGAATATATGTACATAGTAACTAATGTGGAGCTGTATGGCAAACTGTTGGTTAAATAGAAGACATTAGGATTTAATAGAGAAATTGTGTCTAAGTGCCTAACATAAAGGACCTAGCTGAGAGGAGAGGGAAATCAGCTCAGAGAAAGCTCGCTATTGGAATTGTAGCACATCAATTGTCAGATCAGTCTTACCTGATTCATTAATGTCAAAAGTACACGTAAATAGATCTTGCTGCTTAAAGTTGTTGATGACATGAAGTTTGAAAAATGCTCTTAGTGTAGAGATAAATAAATGTTACACAGAAATTGTGGGGGGGATTTCTTAGGCCGTGGGCCTAGACATGGGGGGCATCTGAAATGTCTCTGGTACAGAATACTTCTTTCCACCTAGCCATCTTTCCCTGGGAGGGATCGTGAAATTTGGAGCCTTGGGCTTTAGGGCATTATAGCCAAAATATTATAATCTTGGAGGCTGAATAACTGAAAGGATCGAAGTAGAGAAGGGTATAAAGTGAGCGAGCAAATGTCGTGTTGCAGTTATGAAGAAGGTATATGCTCTCTCGAGGCACAATCACATAAGATGTTTCCCGTAGATGGGGGAAATTACTAGTGGTGTTGTACAAGCATCTGGTGAAGACATCATTTAGTATGCTTTAGAAATAGCCATCTGTTTTGAGAAGAGAAGAGAAGAAAAGAGAAGAAATTGCAATGTTCAGAGATGCGCTCCTAGAATGAATATGGAAATGGATATCTTGCTAGACAAAGCTTGAAGAGCTTCTCTTGGGTAGTCAGTTAACAAAACCACATATATATGTGTTGTCTATACATACAGATGTGAAAACAGCTAAAAGGGGGGAAACTACTTCAACTGAAAGACAGTATAAGCAAAACAAGTGGACAGAGTCTTGCTATTGCTAAATTTAGCTATTACATTTTGAAGTTGTAATTCAGGTTGTAGTCAGGTTTTCAGAGTAAAAAGGAATAGTGGTCTGCCAAATCTTGGTGAGATTTCAAAATAATTCCTTACTTGTTCTGGAAATATCAAAGAAAATAGAATTTTGTTGCCAGATGCGTTCTGAATTTTCTGAATAATTGCCTTTGACTAAACAGCATCTTCTCTCCTTTAATTTCTTTTTGCGAATTTCGGGTATACAGTGATTCTCGTACAATGGCTGTGGTGTCTTCTCAGTGACAACTACCACTTGGATTCTTTCCTGGGCTAAGGGCAGGACTTGTATTTTCTGAAGGGCATTAGTAGGGAATCGGAGGAGGGAACCAAGCCCTTTATGCTTACTCTTTATCCTTGCTACACTTTGAAATAGAGACTGAAGTGCTTTTTGGAGGAGTCATTTTCTTATCTGACCTTGAAGTGTGCAGAGTGATAGGGATTGTAATTTGGATACCTTCATTTGGTGCTTAAAGATAGTTGGGATGAACCAAGCCAAAGCATTCAAGAGAGAATAGACAATGTATCTGGAGAGCTGCTGAAATAAGTGGTAAGTGGGTAGCTGAGGCAGAACTGTTGTATTCAGCAGTGGATGTCATGTGCTGAGACTTTTTTTTTTCCTACCTTCTAGAAGTCTTGAAAACTTGGGCATTGCTGTAAACTTTTCCTTTTGTGCTTGATCTAGAAAAGAGTTCACTGAATTCCAACAAGGAAGGAGTTGTTGCAGCTTAACTTAAAATGAGAGCCGCAGTTTGAGAGCGTGATTTGGAAAAAAAGTGTCCAAGCAGTTATTATGCTAAAGTCTTGCTAAAGGTTGATGCAATTTAGGCTTGCAGGCCAAAACTCAAAAGCATCTAGACTGCTACTTGCTGTGCGCATTGGCAAGCACTAGCTACCCTAACACACTGTGACCTTGCTAGCAGTTGCTTCAGGAGCCAAAATTTAACCTCATTTGCATTGTAAGCAATGTAATAGTGAGCTCTTTATACAGGTTATTCTAATGCTTTATTGCAAAGGGATTACATTCTGTAACTTGCAAATAGAAGAAACAAAAGCTGAAGATGTTGATGGTTAGAGGAAATTGATGATAGAAAAACTATGATGTGGTGTTATTGCTGTATTGTCTGTTACATGTGGATCCCAACCACTTTGCTTGTAGTGAAAGACAGTGGTGGAGCAAAGTTTTGGGTCAGAACATTGTCAGAAGGATTTGAGTTGTGTGTCAGCTGGAACTGAGGAAGGATGCTGCCTGACTCTCTGGTGTTTTGTAGAAGAAGCAGTGGGTGAGGTCAGGGATGACAAATACCAGACTGGAGGGAGCATGCTAGAGCTTTTACTGAGGCTCACAGGGTATTCAGGTGCAGAGTTTGATATTTTTAGTCATCTCCATTTGGGTTAATTTTTCAGGTTTAAACTTTTCATTCCAGAAGCTGTATTACCAGTATATTCTTGTCTGGAATTTTTGTATGCCCTGTTGAAATATATATATTTTTTTTTTTTATAATAGAACATTTGATTCAGTCACTACCTATCAGAATCTCCTGGTGTTTGTGATCAAAAATGCCAGCTTTTAGGATTTAATCTTCTTAGATTATGTGTAAACATACAAAATTTTATTGGCCTCTGACTCTGTTTTTAACAGCATCTTAAACTGTTTTCTCAAATCATGTCGGATCAATATTCTTCTAAAACCATGGCAACTTTTTAGTAACTTTAAAAAAAACCCCAAACCCATAATAACTTAAGTCTTTTCTGGGTACTTTCCTAATACTGCATTTTTTTACAGATAAATTTGCGCCTCATCTTGGTGAGTGGAAAAACGAAAGAGTTCCTATTTTCACCGAATGACTCTGCTGCAGATATCGCAAAGCACGTGTACGACAACTGGCCGATGGGTGAGTAGCTGTGTGGATTTGGCTTTTTAACTGGTAGGCTAGAAAGCTTCCCTGTATTTTCAGACTAAAGTGTCAATAAACCGATCTCTGTTCTCAGTCAGCATTCAAATTAAGTATGTTTATTGTGTATCTGGGCATAGATTTACACAGAAGTACAGCTGTCTTCTTGCCAATACAATTGTCATCTTGCCTTCTTTTCCCCTATTTCTTCAGCTGGGCAGCTTTGTAGATGTCTGGACTATTTCCCACTTTATTTCAAAAATTTGCTTCCCCAAACTAAAGTATTTCCCCCCCCCCCATATTTAGACACTGTTATTGATGACTCTTGGTAGAGGATTTAGTAAGTGTGAGGAAATGCTGGAGATACAGAACTTCTTATGTGAGGACAGCTAATGTAAAACACGGCATGTCACAGGAACGCATTAGTGAAATGGAGCCTGAAGTTCTGCTTCCTTACTGCCCTATCTTGGAAAGGATCTGTAATAATGATATTTTCCCAGGGAAAAAAAGTCAAATATAAAAGAACACTTTAAGAGACATTAAAAGACCAAGGGAAACTGAGGTTGTTTGTATAAAAATATTTGGTATTATGGGGGAATATTAGTTTCAGAAAATGGAACTGAAAACTTAAGATGTGTATTCACATATGTGAATAGCTCCACAAAACAAAGTGCTTCTGTTCTCCCCAACTATGATTTCATGGGAAAATAGCCAAAACACAGACATAGCATTATATACAATGAAAGAAAATGATTCTTTTGGTATGGACTTCATTTGGGTTACTGTTTTGATGTTAAAAAAGACTGTTTACACAAACTGAAACATTGCTATCTCTTTCTGTGGTGCCTTTGTCAAAGAGGTATGGTGGATGATAATTCATGCCAAAAAGTTACTGTGATAATCCATTTTTTAAGCTTTAAAATGGTCTTTGAGGTCAGGAGGAACAGGGTGTTTCAGGGGACTTGTTTGCTGTATGTTTTGCTGGGATGCAGCAGATGTGCTTAATGTAATGAAGGAGGAGGGTTTTAGTCCTCTGAAGTATTAGATAGAAAACGTTTCTACACTAAGAAATCTGGTTGATGTAGCATCTGTGTAGCTACTGTACATATTTTAATGTGTGCCTACAACATAGTTGTCATGATCAAACGTTCTTTGTGTACTTTTACCTGAATTAGTAAGGGCAGAACTGTTTTCTTCTTACTCAAGTCTATTCCTGAACATGTGATTTCATGTTCCCAGTCTTGTGAAGAGCTTGAAGCTTTCAGATTCAGACTTTAGAGTCAGGAAAAGACCCAGACTTGGGGTCTCTTTATTTTTTAAGAAAAGTAGAACTGGATATGGAAGTATCAGTTCAAATACCTGCAGCCCCGAGGGAGTGCTTTAAATCTTGATGAAAATTTAATTGCCTGTACAAATAAGAATAGTGTCAATTTAAACAACTGAGGAAAAATCTACTGCAGAATAGTGGATAGGTTTTCACAAACATTAGCCCCCTAGCTGTATTCAGACAGAGAGTGCTCTTCTTTGCCACAGCACTGCGAAATCTTGATGAGGACTAAAGTTTCCTTGAAATAGAAATGATACAAAATGATTGGTTTTACCACCATTTTGTCTTGTCATGATTTGTGGGGGAAGAAAAAAAAGTCATGAAATAGCCTCAGTTGCATGTTGGCAGGATTAAGGCCTCTCCTTCCTCTTCTGGCTGTAGAGTTGTTAATTAAGGATCTCTTGGCTTGTAGCAGAAAATGCCAAATTTTATAGTAATGCCTATCATCTAGAAAGGTTACCTGTTCTCTTTCCTCCTCCCCACCCATTTTCTTTTAAATAATATAAACTTTTTTTTCTTTATAGCAATTATCTGCTGAACTTTAAAAAAAAAAAAAGTGGCTAAATTTTCTCCTTGGCTCATTTAGTCATCAGTGGAAATTAAAACTTGAAATTATGTCAGAAAGAAATGTTTCAGACTGTCAGCCAAGAAACAAAAATTAAAAGGATGGGTAAATTGGCAGCTTAACAACGAGCAAATACCTGTGCCAAAATACAGTCTGTCTTCTTTCGGTCGCTGTTTTACGTCATTATGGCACTGTAACTTGGCTGAACTTCTCCCCTTTTACAGCCATAGTATAGCAGAGCTCAGACTGCATGGAAAAAAAAAATAATTTTTTTTCCATCTTCCAAAGAATCGTTTAACCTAGCAGTGTTGTAATTCAGATCCTTCATGTCGCCCACTTCACAGCATAGCAAAAAGGGCATGTGCTTGAATGGCAAGACAGTTGAATTGGACCCTGAGTGGAAATACTTGAAATTCAGATAGCTTTGGTTGCCTAATTTGATCTAATCTTATAAACTAGGCACACGGCAGCAATGGCAGCACCCGCGGATATTGCAGCCTCTGCTTTTGATGCCAGCCCTGCCTCTGCCGTGTTCTGAGGCCACGATGGCTCCTGCTTGCCCTCCTCTCTGCCTCCTTGCTTTCTCACGCCAGATGCCTCTCCTTACGCTCTCTGCAGCCATGGCTTTTGTTTTAAATGCTTCCCCTTATCCCCCTTTCACTTCTCCTTTTGTGGTGCCAGTTGCTACTGCCCGTATGTTAATTGTACGCTCCCAGTGAACAGGTTGGTTTCTGTTGCTTGTGGGGATTCCTTGCTGAATATTCATTTTGGTGTATAAACACCACAAAAGCAGAAAGAGAGAACATTTGCGAACAGCTGTTGCCAGATATCTGGTCAGCTAAGAAACAGAAGCCACTGTATTCCCAGAGAGCCTATTTAAATTCAACACTGCAAGGTTTTATGATATTTGTTCTGAAAGCAAAGTGCATATTTATTTGTTGTTTGCATTGTGACGGGGAACAGTAAAAGAGTAGGAAAAGATCATTTAAGTTTATAAATTATTTATGATGGCTTAAGCCATTATAGGAAATGCATTATAGCAAAATGCCTGCTTGCTTTTCCTGAATCTCTGTTTGCAACGTAAAAAACATCCACAGATTGTCCTTTGAGAAGTTTCTTGAAGTGTTTCAGTCGGTGCCTGCTCTGTGAGAGCCCTGTGTTCCAGCTCTCCGCAGTGACCGTTTGGGGCTGCTCAGGTCACTGCCCCCTCTGGACATGTAACTGGTTGGATCTGGCCATCATCGAACAGCGCTGAGCAGCCTGCAGAGCATTTCCAGTGCTGTCATCTGAGAATCCTATTTCAGATGGCCCATCACATGTGCTTTCTTTCGCTGTGTGTGTGGCCGCTTTGCATTGCTAGAGAATGGATCCAGTTAGACAGCTAAATAGTGAGGAGGAGTATGGCTCGAGAATCTTCTGAATGGGAGGAAATCAAGGCAGTTTTAGCCAAGTGGATATTAAGCTTCGTGAAGCAACCTGCATTTATGAAATACTTTGCGTAGGACTCGTATATATGCTAAATATCTCCTGCAGTCTGTGAAGTAAGTTACTAATATTTATACACGCAGGCATAAAAATTATGTATTTCAATGCCCACTGTCAAATAATAAATTTAAGAATAGATTTCAGGAATGCTAGCCTTGAGTTACTTTTTCGTATCTTCAGCCTATGCTCTCTAGTGTTTCATACAAAAGACTCCAACTGTTCTTAGTTTCTTCCTGGGTAAAGGTGAGAAAGATAACAAAAGAAGGTTTTTACTATAATGTAACTGTATAAATTCTCTCACTTCTTTTCAGATTGGGAAGAGGAACAAGTCAGCAGTCCAAATATCTTACGGCTTATTTATCAAGGGAGGTTTCTTCATGGCAATGTCACACTAGGAGGTATGAAAATAATTTTTATCCATGTTACAACCAGGCAAAGGGGATATTTATTTACAGAGCAGTAAACACTACTTTACTGTTCAAGATCGCAGTATGGCTTGCTATATAGTATTTTTTCCTCTGCATAGAGTGACATTGTATCTTACTGTGTATCTTTTCCATCTTGTTACCACTAGTTGTTCAATTTTTGGGGGGTAAGTCAAGTCTCCTCTTGCATAAAGAAGCAGTAGAACTGCTTTTATGGTTGTCTTTCTAAATGGAATACTTTGTTCTACCAGTCTTAGGCTGAACTCTCAGGGTAAGCTTCTTCGTAAATGTCTTAAGTATTTTAAAATGCGTGATAAAGATTACGATAATTGGTTAAACAATACTTTAAATCTTAGTGCAATGAAGGAAGATAACGCTCTGAATGAGAATGAGGGGAAGTATTCTCGCTGTCCAGTGCTCTCCCAGGGATACAATTGCATAGTTATGCGCAAACAAAAGTAAATGGCTTCACTTCATATGCCGAGGAACTGCAATTCAACTCTGCCCCCTTGTGGCAAGTTTTTTCCCACAATTTGATGGGTATCTTTTGATAGAGATATGACACAAATTTGTCGCAGTCGTCTTTCCTTCTGTAGGTGAACGTTGCCTGTATGGATCTCAACTGGATCAATGACTAAACAAAATGACACTCTCTTCTCCGTTCCAGTTTAAATTAATAATCCCTAGTTTCTCCGTATGTTTGGACCTGTTCATACGTTTGGCACTTAAGTGCAATACAGAGAGGAGAATTTAATACAAAATCACTAATTAGATGGTTTTGAAGTTAAGATGAACCTGAAAAGAATATTTCTGGACTGCTTATGGTGGTCTTCCCATGAAGAAGTGATTGGGAAGATATAGCCATGCATTGGCTTCTACCATTACTGATGTTGGCTACTGATGTACATTTAGAATAGATTTACTCTCCATATAAATCAGTTTTTAATGCTGATATATATATATATATATATCCAAACAAGTTTGCTGTCAGATCAGCTGGGAGAACTCTGAAATTTTTATTCAGTCTTTAATTTGTATGTTTACCAGGTGTCACTGAGAGCAGCTAGTAGCAGTTAGAGTAGCACTGAGAGAAAAATGTGAAGTTTTCAGTCATCTCTGCAATCACAGAATCATAGAACGGTAGGGGTTGGAAGTGACCTCTGGAGATCATCTCATCCAACTCCCCTGCTAAAGCAGGATTGCCTAGAGCACATTTCACAAGAGCGCATCTGGACGGGTTTCGAGTATCTCCAGAGAAGGAGATTCCACCATCTCTCTCCGGGCAGCCTGTTCCAGAGCTCCCTCACAGCAGAAGTTTTTCCTCATGTTCAGATGGAACCACCTGTGTTCCAGTTTGTGTCTGTTGCTCCTTGTCCTGTCACAGGGCACCACTGAAAAGAGACTGGTCCCACCCTCCCAACTCCCACCCTTTAGATACTGATAAATATTGATAAGATCCCCTCTTAGCCTTTTCTTCTCCAGGCTGAACAGCCCCATGTGCCTCAGCCTTCCCTTGTAAGAGAGATGCTCTAGTCCCCTAATCATCTCTGTAGCCCTCCCCTGGACTCTCTCCAGTAATTCCTTGCTGTGTCAGGGAGCTTGGACTAGAGGATCTCTAGAGGTCCATTCCAAACCCTACCATTCTGTGGCATTTATCTAAATCCAGAGCAGCTTTGAATATTTGTTGAATATATTTAATATATTGTTATTTCAGTTAGGCTGAAAAATAATAGCAGTGTGCTGTCGACTCTTACGTTAACTCAGGTCTATGGATTTTGAACACTTACTTGGATTCAGGGCATTTTAGTTCCTTCTTAATCATTCATGCGTTGCAATTTAATTATCATGATTTTACCCTAAGAATCTTACACGTATATTAGTGTTTTTCAAATATCTTTTTGCTGCTGTATTGTTTTAAGAAAAAGACCCCCCAAAACATTGGCTTGATTCAATACTAATGAGGTTATCTGCAGTAAGATTATACAGCTGAAAAGGGAACAGCTATTCATGAAACAGCCTGAAAAGATTGTTGCTTAGATGTAACCCTGAGTGAACTAGTTATCTTTAAAAGGAGGGGGGTGGCGGGTGTGTGTGTGGAAGGGGGGGAAATTCCTTGCTAAATACAATATTTGGTTTCTTACGCTGTTATAATACAGTTCCATTAAGCCTTTCTATCTGCAGCTCTCTATAACTGAGTTATAACACTTAAGAGTTTTATTTGCTTTAGGTAATTAGGAAATACTGACTGGAATTTGGACCTGCTGTGTACTGGAAGTTAGTGTATCAACTAGTGAAACAAAAGTTTCCAAGGACACAGTTCCGTTTTCTTTTTTAACAGGAGTCCCTTTTTTGTCCCCTTACAAAAGTGACATGGTAATGTTCCAGTTGTAACGTCACCTGTGTACATAGTGTCTTATGAACTGGAGACTCCTTTAAACTAGGAAGCATCAAAAAGTGACAAACTGATAGGAAAAACTGGCTTTTGAGTGGAAAACTTTATTTTAAATAAACAATCCCTTTTGCTAGCGTCTCTGAATGGACTGTCACCACAAGAACAGTGGAGTGGAGCTAATGGTATGGGAAGGGGTAAAGAAAAACAGTTCCTTACTTAAAGCTTGACATGTGTCGTGGTTGAACCTCTGCTGGCAGCCAAACACTATGCAGTCACCCACCCACCACTTTCCCCCCCACCCCCTCCTGTGGGATGGGAAGGAAAATCAGAAGGAAAAAAAAAAGGGTGAGACCCCGTGGGTTGAGATAAGGACAGCTTAATAAAACAACACAGAGGAGAAAACAACGGTACCAATAATAGTACTAATGAAATGATAGACAAAGCAAGTGATAGGCTTTACCTGTGCCTGAGCCGCCACTTTCCCTGCACTACAGCTACACGCTGGAGCAAGTTGAAAGCAGATGCCTCTGCCCCAGGCCAGCCCTCCCCGTATATAGGGGGCACGACATCAGTATGGTATTGAATATCCCAATGGCTGGTTCGGTTGTTTTTCCCAGCTGCTTGTGATAATCAACCTGAACTGAACCCAGGACATTATCCACCCCTTATTCTACACCATCTGCACCATACCCAGCAGTGTTAGTTAGCAGTTAACATTCTTACATTTTATTCACTGGCTATTCTCTCCCAAAATCAGATCTCCTTGTGGTACACATCAGACTTCTCCATCCTCCCTCATCACCTAACAGGTGCACTCAGGCCCTTGAGCAAAAGCAGTCCCGTGGATGGGTTTGCCTTTGCCTGAAGCAGGACCCAAACAGACCATCTTCCCGAATATATTCTTCATATGCACTCCAGGCACTTTATCTCATTCTACAGCACATGGGACATTTGACTGGATGGGGCCAGCTGGACTGGTAGATCCTCTTGTGTTAACTAACCAGGTGGCCTTTGCTAAATGCATGTCCCAGTGTATGAAGGTCCCACCACATGTGGTTTTCTGTGTAGCTTTTAACAGTCGATTGTACCGTTCAGTGATAGGCCTGCTCCTTGGCCTAGGTGCCTCTAAGGTTATTTCAAAAATGAGTCCTGTTGTCTTACTCAATTCTTTCTGGAGTACCACACTGTCACATGACCTGCTTTTCAAGGCCCAGGAGGGTGTGCCAGGCAGTGGCATGGGGTAAGGGATATGATTCTAGCCATCCAGTGGTTGCTTCCACCACTGTGAGCATGTGGTGCTTGCCCTGGTGGGTTTGTGGGATTGTGATATAGTCAGTCTGCCAGGCTTTCCCTATTCATATTTCAGCCATTGTCCTCCATACCACTGGGGCCCTAACCTCTTGACCTGTTTGGTGGCAGCACGTTTTGCATTCGTGGATGACCTCTACAAAAGTGTCCGTGGTCAAGTCCATCCATCGATCTTGATCCCATCTGTATGTTGCATCTCTTCCTTGATGACCTCAGGTGTCATGGGCCCACTGAACTATGAATAATTCACCCTTACACTGTCAGTCCAAATCCACCAGAGCCACTCTGGTCTTGTCAGCCTGATCCACCCACTAGTTGTTCTGATGTTCTTCAGTGGCCCAACTTGTGGGACCATGGGCATCCACATGGTTCACAGCCCGGTTCTCTACCCAAGCAGCAATATCTTGCTGTAATCCAGCAGCCCAGAGGGGTTTACCTTTGTGCTGACAGTTGTTCCATTTCCATTGCTGCAACCACCCCCACAGGACATTTGCCACCATCCAGAGTTGGTATATAGAGCAGTGGCCACTATTCTCACTCAGCTATATCTAGAGCCAGCTGGGTGGCTTTCACCTCTGTAAACTGATTCGATTCACCTTGCCCTTCAGCAGCTTCAGCGACTTGTTGTGTGGGGCTCCACACAGCAGCCTTTCACCGTCAGTGTTTGCCAAGAGTGTGACAGGACCCATCAGTGCTTCTTGTCATTTGATAGTTTGTTATATGGTGGAGCATCTCTGGCATGTGTCACTTCATACTCTGGTGACATCCCAAACTCTTCCCTTCGGCCAGTTTGTGATCACTTCCAAGATTCTTGGGTGGCTGAGAATCCTTATTCGAGCCCATTGTGTTACTAGTGCAACCCCCTTACTCCATGTGGTATCAGTTGCATGGTGTGTAGCGGACACCCTCCCTTTGAACATCTCCCCAGCAACCGGCAGTCACGGTGCCAGGAGGAGCTGTGCTTCAGTACCAGCCTCTTCCAAGGCAGCTCGAACTCCTTCATATGCTGCGAGGATCTCTCTCTCAGTTGGAATGTAGTTGGCCTCAGATCCTTTGTAGAACTACAACTTGGGCCAGCAGCTGCATGTGATAGTTAACCCAAACCAAACCTGGGACACTCTGCCACACCTGCCTTGAGCCACACTATTTTCTGTGGGGAGGGTTGGGGAGTTAGGTAGTAAGGCAGCGTCTGTTGTTCACCTTCCAATAGGAAATTTCATCCTTTAGCTCTTTTCTTGCCTGTAGTTTGCATTTGAAATAATATTAATTAGGGAAGTGATACATAGTGGGAAAGGGAAGCCAACCTGCCCTGTGGGTGCCATACCCTTACCAAAAGGGGATGAAAAGTAAATTCTGACTAGAAAATCTGGAATTAAACAGGTGGGAAAGGAACTGAACAGTTTAGTTTAAGTGAGAGAAAGGAGGGAGTGAGCGAGGAAAAGAACAAGAAAGGATTACTGGGCATAGGTTAAGGGTGCTCAGATTCTGTCATGGTGTCCCAAGAAAGAAGCTGGAAACTGCAAACAAGAGCTCGTGTGAAGTATGCAAACTACAGGCTGAAATGAGTTAAACACTTTTACTTGATTACTGTAAATAGTGAATCTCCACAGCTCACTCATCGAGTCTCCTCAAGTGTCTGGATGTTATGAAAGATGTCCCTAATGTCTATAGTTTGTAATATTTTGCTCTTTCTGTAACGGCTTCTTAAGAGTTCGTCACGAAGACAATCCTTTTCCATTGACTTGAACAGACTGTTAATATGCCCGTTGCCGAGTTTTCAGTTATATCAACAGAATCAAATACCCCAAATACTTCATTCTTGTCAGACTTTAAGCTATCAATAGCTTCTAGTTGCAGGGACAGGCAGTGCTTCAAGTAAACCAAGCAACTGATTTAGTAAACTAAGCACCTGACTTTGTGTTGAGATGGCTTTTCCCAAAGTGCTGCTGCTTCAAAGAAGCTTGTGGAGCTGCGTATCCCTTTTTTTATGCTTACACCTGTGTTTTAATCAAAACTTGCATTTAATATGATTTAATAGCAGTGATTTAAGAACAGTGATTTGACTGAATAGCAGTGTTGTAGTTAGGCTTGTATTGAATACTTTTACTAACCAAATACGAGTTGTATTTATTTTTTTATTACTGTATTTTCAATCTATGCTGTAGCGATTAAAATAGACATTTTTCTCTTCAGTTACCTTCAAGTTTATTGGACATTCATTATCCATTTACTCACTTAAAATGCCTTGGTGCACTGTATGTAAAAATAGAAGATGTAAATTGAATTTGAGAGGTCAAATTCTACTCAAGTCAGAATGGTTTGTATATTTAGGGTTAAATTCTTGTTACTTGTATCACTTTTTTTTTTGTTGTACTCCCACCCTTAGAGAGGAAAAACTTAGAGTATCTTTAGCTTACATTTCTCAGTAAAATAATCAGGAAAGACGCTTGATCTCAAGAGTTGGAGAGAAGGAACAAAACTAAGTTATAAGCAGAACTTGTAAAAATAACCCCCCTCTCACCAATAATCGTAATAAGTCAAAGTTCCCAATACTGAATCTAGCAACGAGAATCTGCTGCATACAAGGAACAGAGAATCCTCCCATTTCAAGGAGAGTAGAAGTTTTGACAAGTATTCTATACTACAGCACTAGAACCCTCAATGCTCTGTGTCGTTAAACCGGAATGTGAAAATGATCATTTTAGTTTCAGAAACAAGCAGAATGAATTGTGGGAAACTCCAGATTTGTTATTTTGTGTTATTAAAGCTCACAAAGGCAGCATTGTGAGAACTACATTAACTGATTTTAAATGGCTTAAATTTGGTATTTTTCCCATACAGCTGATGTTACAGATAAATATTAAAAGGCAAGATGCAGACATGTTGGATTTCCTAAAATCTGTATCGTGTATCAAAGTAAGCTTTAGGAAAATCTGTTTTGCAGTAGTGGCTTGGTGGTTTTGATGTCTTAGGAGTAAAAATTTAGTGGCTGAATTAGCCACTTTTTTGAATTCTTGTCAATCAAGAGCGCTTAGCACCTGAATCTTGGCATTAATGCCCGTTTCTACTTTTACTCAAAAGAGGAAGGCTAAATTTCCTAACAGGAATATCACGTCCCTAAGAATATAGTGGTTTAAGTGATTATTTTCAGGTCCCAAGACCCTGATCTACAAAACTTTAGCCAGAAATGCCTTTACAAACCTATTTAGTAAGCAGTTCAAACCTAACCATATGAAGCTTTGAACAGATGCTAATCCAATTATAGCTAGTTTCAGTTGGGTGTTTTGAAGAAAGAAGACTGCTAGAATGTATTAATAAATCTCCCTTTCTCCCTTTGCAGCATTAAAACTGCCCTTTGGCAAAACAACAGTGATGCATTTGGTGGCTAGAGAGACGTTGCCAGAGCCAAATTCTCAAGGTATGGCTGCACACTAGAGGTATTTCACACTCAAGAACGTGGCAAAGCAGTCAGGTCTCTTACAGGCTTTTTGAGTATTTCATAGTAGCGAAGATTCGAGTCCTTGTGGTCTTCTGCAAAGCAAGTAATGAAATGCTTTTGTATGTGGTGTTTATAGAAAAAACTGAGAAATTATCTTTCTGGTTTAGCATTTTTTTTTGGAAAGCAGAAATTTACTCAAACCTTAAAAGCTTTTGTCTTTATTGTTAAAAACCACTCGCCATTTATTTTTCAGTTATGTTTGTATGTGTTTAATAATAAATAACTTTTTTACTAAAAATAATGAAAACCCTAATTGTACCAAGCATACACTCACATAAAACAACCTCATTGCTTTAGAAATGGCATGGAAGTAAAACTCTTTTTTTTGCTCCACAGGTCAAAGGAACCGTGAAAAAACTGGAGAAAGCAATTGCTGTGTAATCCTGTAAACCCTGATAGCTTTACCTGCTAAGTGTGATGTAATATAGTCTTTGTCTTTCATGCTGCTGGAATAGAGGAGGCCCTATCTTGCTTCAAACACCTGTAGGAAGAGCCTGTCTGTGAATCCATGGAACTGAAATACTACATGAACACTGTCTCATTAGTCTTTTGTTATCCTATTTTCTTTTTTTTTTCTTTTTTTTTTTTTTTTTTTTGGAGGGAAAACAAAAAAAGGAGAAAGATACATGAACACTTTCACTGTTTGTTTTTTTAATTCCTACTTTATTTTGTTGGATAATCTTACAGTACATCAGTTCTTGAAAGAATTCAATCTCCAGAAAAGTTAACGTGTTCTTTTCCATAGCAGGAATCATTTTGCTACCACAAAAATCTCCATTAACCGGATCTAACCAGTCAAGCTTTCTAGATGCAATTTGCACTAAATATGGTTGACAGTATATTTCTCATCAACAATCTCTAACTATATATTTGAGACACTTAGTAGTAACCTACAATGTATAATGCCACACTGGAAAATACTATATCTATAATTAAAACAAATCTCACGGCCAAATCAAAGAAAAAAAACTGCTATTAAAAAGTTAGTTCTACCTAAGTCAACCTCAGTGGCCAAACTGGCACAGAATACTAACTCAACCAAGTCTAACTATATATATTTTCACTGCAGCAAACAAACAAGCAAGCAAAAACTATGTGCCTGTAATTTAAAAGCACTCTGTAGAGGGCTGATGAAACTGATTTTTTTCGTTACTGCGTGCACTCTGATCTCGTACGCTGGTTGAGTGCTTATTCAGACAGCACAAACAAGTGCAGAGAGTGCATTTCCTAGCCTTAATATGGGAGGGGTAATTTCCTGTAGTTCATAGGCTTTTATTATTGTGCATAAATGTTAGAAAACATCATTTACTAATCAATTTTATGTATTTGAATATTGGCAATTGGTGTTTTTCAGTCATTTTCTCATCTGTACCTTAGTGTCCAGTGTCATGCTTACTCACTAGAGACTTGAAAAGAATTATTAAAGTTTAAAAAGCAAAAAGAAAAACCTCTGCCATAGTACTAGTTTTTGTTTCTTCATGTAATCTGCATTTGGTATTAGTGCTTGCAATGGTATTAAAATCAGAAGCTGATTTTTGAAGGCATACATAATTAAAAAGGATGCCATTCTTTTATTTCATATCAATAATTTAAATGTTGATATGCTGAAGACATCTGCACAGCACTAAAGCATGAGCTAGTTTCATCTAAACCTGTAAAAAATAAAAATAA
>JAAGNO010025967.1:69532-88776 GCA_033439905.1 Ceryle rudis
CGAATGAGGCTGCCAAGTTTCAGGTGCTATTAGAAAGGAGCAGGTCTCTAAACTTCTTAGGGAGACTGCAATAATGTCCCTATTTTGTATCTCTGCTTGAATCCTGTACCAGTGGTCTGTGAATTTCTACACTTTTTTTTTTAGGTAGGTAATACTGGATTTGGTTAGCCAGGCTGCAGCAGAAGGAATCAATTTCCTTTCCTCATACAAGGTACGCGTCTTTTAGGATACAGTTGTGTGCAGGGGTAATAGCTGCTGCCTCTAATGCAGTCATTGCTAAGCAATCATAGGGAAGGGTCAGAGAAAATAGCTGAGAACCACATCCCGCAACTCCCATGGGAAGGAGGAAATGAGATTGCTGTACTCCAAGCTGATACGTAAAATGCTTTAGATTATAGGTGGGAAGGTGAACTGATCGTGTGGTGACTGAGTTTGGGCTGGTGTAAATGAACATCCTGGAACACCAGGGACCAAACCAGAGGGCTGTGGTCTGCTCTCTCCAGCAGCCATCTCACACTTCAGCAGCCATCTCACAGCCTTGCTCTTAGTTTCCTTTTCCAGTGCATCGTCCCCTTTCGGCCTTTTTCATTTGGGTTACGTCAAGGTGCAGGACAACATTTACATGCGATGAGAAGGGGGGAAGAGAGATTTTCATACCAGCAGGTGACTAAAAGTCTAAGCTGGTATAATATCCCTGTTAGGAAGAGGGCAGATCACCGGTTTTGCCCTGTTTAGCTTCAGTCCTGTGTCAGTCCCTCAGTGCTTTTTTTGCATCTGTCTTAAAAGCTGAGGGCTCCACTTTACATAAATACATGAAGCTCACGTGTTGCACGATGCTGTCGTGCAAACTGATCCGCCAAATCTGTCAAACTTAACTGGCCCGATGAACTCTTTAAGAGCTATGGCTTCCTGATAGATTTTGCTTAGTCCTCCTTAGACCAGACTCCCCTGGGATTTATCAGCAAACTAGAAACTATTGTACAATTTCTTTTCTTTCCTTTCAAACGCTACAAGTTGTGGCTGGGCTGCCTTAGTCAACTGTTGGGAGCCATTCGGCAACCGTGTGTTGCCTCTGAGCAGAAGTTAGAAAAGCTGATTCTCATTTCCATGAAGAGGACCACATGTGCCGCGAGGGAGGTTTCAGTATTAACAGATGTGAAATTGTGTGTGGATGGAGCCTTTCAGTCCTTTGTGCTGACAGCAATGCAAAGGACTCAATCTAGATGACACTCGTGTCATTCAAATCAAAGCAATTGCTGTTAACAGACGGGGGACGGAGCATCCTGACTAAGCACCACAATGGGGGTAGCAATGGCAAAAGGACCGATCAAGGACCCCAAGACCTTTTGCAGTCTCCTCTAGAAGGAATTATATGAAATGACCTACAGACTGTAGAAGAGCCAGCATCAACACAACTGGTTTACAACCTTTAATTAGCTGAAACTTCATTTTGTCAAGCTATCCTTGCTGCAGGAAATGATAATGCACTAACAGAAGTAGCCAGCACAAGGCTATTGATTTTTAGGTGTATGCTGATAAATGAGGAGCACAGGAAGCAGACTTGGCTGGCCTCCAAGAATTGCCAACAGATAGGAGTAGCAAAAAGAAAAAAAGTACTGACAAATATGGCCCCACCTGATTCCCACAGTAGCTCATGGAAAGTTTTCTGTTGACTCCAGTCTTTTTTGTTGTTGGTGGTTTGTTGGTTTTTTTTTTTGCATTTGGCTCATATCAAACACAGTGAGAGCTGTGATGGAAGTTTCCCATTAAAGACTTTGTCCCTCTTCTGAATTCAGGAGGCCTCAGGGGTGGGGATCCCTCTGGATTTATGACTGAGTCAACATCCAGGCTGGTCAGTCTTCCCCTCCCATAGTTTCTCTTGGAGGGCTTATTGCAAGGAGCTATAAGGGGAGGGTCATCTCTGTATTGGTGGCTTGTTCTTTTGCTCTGCCCATGGTGCACATGCAGCCATAGAGGGATCTTGGACACATTTATCTGCCTAAATGATTATGGTACCACTTCACCAGTGGTGCTGTTTTATTCCTCTTAGTAGTGCTAGCCATTTGAATCTACCCCCTGATTTCTTTCACCAGATGCAAAGTTATGCACCTGGTGTTCCTTCTTGGAATTTTTATTAGTATTTCATTTGAAACGTATTCCTTTTAGCAGAGACCATCTTTGGAAATACACCATCATCTTCTTACTCTCTATTCTTGTTAAGACGAGCACAAGGTAAGCTGTTTGGAAGATTTGCCACCATGCTCACCTGAATGTGACATCATGAGTCCCTAAGTACAGTTTGGAGCTGACAACTGTGCTGATCTTTGAAAGGTCATGGAGATGGTGCAAAGTTCCTAGCATTGGGAGGAAAGCAAGTGTTGCACCTGTTGTAGTGGGGGAAAGAACCCAAACAAATAAAAAGCCAAAGGTATGATCTGGAAACTACAGGCTGGTCACCCCTTTCTTTGGTCCCTGGGGATATCATGGAGTGACCTCTCCTACATATTCTTGTATCCAAGATAGGACATTATGGTCTGGATGGGTGGGCAACCAGGCAGATAAAAGAAAAAACCTGGCTGGATGATCAGGATCACAGGGTAGAGGCTAACAAGTTGTGCCCAGTAACAAGTGGGACCTGTCCCGTTCAACATCTTTATCAATGACCTGGAGGAGGCAAGAGAGCACACTTGTCAAGTCTGCAAGTGACATTGAACTGAGGTCACTGGTCAGTATGCTGCCATTTAGAGAGATCTTGGCAGCCTGGAGAAATGAGTCAGCAGGAACCTCATGAAATTCAACGGGACAAATGCAAAGCTGTGTCCCTCCACAGTGATGAAGACCAGGGCACTGCCAGGCTGAAAATGTCCTTTTA
This sequence comes from Ceryle rudis, assembly GCA_033439905.1. Lineage (NCBI taxonomy): Eukaryota > Metazoa > Chordata > Aves > Coraciiformes > Cerylidae > Ceryle > Ceryle rudis. Next base: position 72,405 of record JAAGNO010025967.1, read on the forward strand.
ATACATAACCAAACGTCCACCATGAGGGTGGCCAGGCCTCAGACTGTGTTGTCCAGGGAGGGTGTCCTGTTTCTTTAGCCTCAGAAGTTTTCAAAACTCATCTGGACGCCAAGTAACCTGGCCAGATCTCACAGATGACCTTGCTCTGGGCAGCAGGTGGTACTAGTGACCTCCTGAGGTCCCTTCCAGCCTCATGTATCCTATGATCCTAAGATCAATGAAGTGCTGGAATATCATCAGGGCTACAAACTATAGCTTTGTGCATTATCTACCCTCCCACACATACAGCAGCCCCGGCCTCACGGTACATATCTATTTCCAAATGGTTTCCTGACAACGACAAAAAAACCCAGTGATATTTCTATTAATAATTGCCCCACTGTGAGCAGTGATACTGAATGATGCTGCTGATGCCTAGGTCCAAAGCTATAGTTTCTCAATTCTGCCAGAAACCTTCTTTCTTAAAACCACCAAGAGTATAAAAACCGGATGGCGTAGCACTAGGAAAAAGCCAGTCCTGCTTTTTGAAGCAGCCCTGGGGAGGCTGAGAACAGCAGGAACTGCTGCAGCATCCTCTGAAGGGGCTCTACAGGGACAGAGGATGAAAACTGTGATGTGCGTGTGCTGGGGAAAAGGAGGAGAAAGCCCCTCTCCAGCCCAGCCCTGTCCTGACTGATGGTGGCTTTGCATGGGGAGTGGTAAGGACCCCCCGCATGCTTCAAAGCTTTTGCTTTCTAGTCTGGAGCAAGGCAGGCAATCCATAGTAAGATAAATGTAAGAAAGGTCAGACTGAAAAGGATAATTTATTTCCTCTCTGCCTGGCAGGGTCTCCAATTCAGACGATTCTGCCAGGAAAAAAAAGTATGTGGGTAACAAGAGAAAAGTATCAGGCAGTTCATTTCCTATTGGGGCCATCTTTTCCCTCTGGCAGGCTTCAGAAAAATCATTGTATGGCTTCAACTAAACAGCCGTGCCTTTCCTGTGCTTCTTCTGCATGAGAGTGGTCTCTGAGCCCCTAAATCGATATATTCCTTCCTGTCCCTCTGAGATCACTTACCTGCAGTTACTTCGCTGCTCTTCCTGCAGACTGCTGAGCTCCTTGGTTTGCTTATTGAGCTCGGCGCGTTGCAAGACAGCTTCAAATTCCCATGCCCTGGCTCAGTTTGCCCGTTGGAAGGCATGTCCCTGTTCTGTCACAGCGAAGCCCGGTCCCTGGAATCTGCAATTCCTTCTGCCGCCCCATCCCCCGCGACGCCATTTGTCATTGAGGACACGAGAAGGCAATTCCTGATGACTAAATAAGACTTTCTCTAGAAATGACCCAAAGTGCTGTTAATCTTCACTGCCAGTCTGCGCAGTGGAAATCCAGTGTTTATTTTGGAGGGTTCAGGCAGGGGCAGCGCTGGATCCCCTTCCCACGGTGCCTCTGCCCCCCAGCCATGCTGCTCCTCAACTTAGCATCCTGCAGCAGGGAGCACAGGTAACTGAAGATACTTTTACTCCCTCCAACAAGTTTTGACTATTGCTTAGCTTGGTTTTGAGGCGTCAGATGACTTTAGATTATACCTTGATATAATGTTTATGGAGCCCCTGGGGAAAACCCCCCAGAGCTCCATGCATTTCCCTCTGGATGTATGCCCAGGGATGCTGCTGGCCCCTCAGCTCTCTCCTCACAGCTCTGCAGCAGGGACACAGAGTGGGATCTGGATCACTTATGGGTATGTGGCACACACCATGGCTTTCACAGGGTCAGATGGTTCACTTGCCTGCTTGTAAGGAGAGGAGGAAAAAGAGGTGCACCAGTTTCACAGTAGTTTATGCCGCAGAGCCACATATCATGGTGTTTCAGGGATAGGGGCAGCAGCTTCCCACCACCCCAGCCCTGAGCATCAGTGGGCACGGACAGACCCAGAGGCACCTCCAAACTGGGGAGCAGTGGGCAGCTGGGCCATAGCCCAGCCCTGGCCCTTCCCCAGCTGTGGACCACATAGGTTTATCTTGGCACATCTTTCCTAGGGGTGCATTTCATCCTTGATGCTGAAGGCTTCCCGAGCCATAGGCGTTGGCTTGGTGGTGAGAGGCTGGCTCCAGGAGGCTGTGCTGGCACCTACAAGCTTGAAAATTTTCCCTCGCCCTCATAATTCACTTAATTATCCAATTACAGGAGCGAGATGTTGACTGAGATTCACGTCCTAGGGAAAGCCAGGAGGATGGCTGCAGCCAGATGAAATTCTGGCTGAAAAGCAAAATCCCTCACTTGTTGCTTCTACTTGAACACCTGGAAATTTCCCCTTGTCCCTGATATTTGTCTCAGTCATTTCCATTTTCTGGTTTTCACCAGGAACTGACCTGGGGTCCTGGCAGAGGCCATGCATTATTTTGTGGTTTCGTGAACACAGAAAGCCCATTAGGATGCTCTAGTCCGGCCTCGGGAGCTGGGCACATTGCTGCCATGGAAAGCATCCCAAAGATGGCATGTGGGTGTTGGGGTGCAGCATGTGCTTCATCTCCTATAAACCACAAAGAAGAGGGAGAAGATGAGGAGGAAATCTGTCCTAGCAGTGTATCTTACAACATTTTCTTTTATTGTCTATTTAATGAAGGCAGAGACAGCTCCAAATCGGTGGGCATCTTGGATGCTCATGCTCTGCCGGCAGAGGTGGACACGGCTGGATGTGATGTTTCCACGTAATCACTCCCTGTTTCTCTGCGCAAAGTGTTGGTGTCAGTACCAGCAAACTGCAACCAGAAACAAAAATGGGCGGTTGCAAACACCACCGGCATAACCGAGGGTGCCAGCTGCTGTAAAGCGGAGGAGGACCGAACAGTGGCCACTTCCCTGCCTGAGGAGCAGCCCTTGGGTTTTGCTCATCTATTTTTAAAGTACATTTTATTGAGACTGGTATGTGTGCAGTGACGCGGAGCCGCAGCTGGGCTCTGAAGAGAAGCATGTATTTGGGCTTCTGGACAGGCTTCGCTGAAGCTAAGTTGCCCAAAGTGAGGTTCAGAGGAGCTTCTGGCCCCTTCCCTGCTGCTGGCACAGCCCCCAGCATCCTTTTGGCCGTGCTGGCCTATTGACTCTGTGGCTGGACACAGGAGAAGCTGTTCTCAGCTCATGTCTCTTAATGGTATTTTTAAATTTGCTTTTCGATCTCTTTTAGTGCCCTAGATATAAAAGGCTGTCATCATCAAAGCCTCTTGTGCCTTTCTCCAAGGAGAACTGGGATGGTCAGGGCAGGATGAGCTATCCTCAGGGTAGAGAGGATGGGCTGCTCCGCTTGGACCCCAGTCAGTGTTCACTACATGGCGTTGTAGGCACACTGTTTGGGAAGAGCCCTTGTATGTCCCCTTCTGATTTGGCAGGTGGGGTGGGAAGGAGGAAAGCAGAAAGATGCAGCTGCAGATAGCTGGGGGACCACCTGCATGTTGTTAGTGTCCTTTAGCTGTGACTGCTGCCAGACAGAGCAGAAATGAACGCAGCAAGAGAATGATCACTCTGCTCTTCCCCTGAAGTCAGGAACATCCCAGAGATACACTGTGGGCAGGCACGAGTCTTGCAGGCAGTGGTGCTGTCCCTTTGAGTTGGGCAGCAGGGGCAAGTCCTGCACCCAAGCCTTACTGCTCTGGGCCACTTGTGTCCTCCCCTCCTCAGTAAGATGGATAAAAAGGGCAGAACAGGCTTTGTCCTGGGCTCAAGTGTTGTGCAGCTTTTTCTGCAAGGGAGGGTGAGCTAAGTAAGGCTTAACTGACTGGTTTTTCAAGGCAGCTGACAAAGGGTGGGCAGTAGGTGGACTGGGACCTAGTGCTGCATGAGTGAAGAATGTCTCTGGGAGGGTCCCCAAAACACCAGAAGTGTGAAGGGTGGGCAGATGTGTAGTAGCATTTCATCTGAGGTCTGAGGGACCAAGCACTTTGCCTCCCTCCCTCTCTGTCCCTGCCTCAGGGATCTGCCTGTCTTTAGGAGGCCACATGCTCACAAATTTAACTCCTGTTGTTCTGGCTACAGCTGCAGCTCGGGAAACCCTGATTTATATTGCCAGCGAGCGCTACAGCTAGAGGCTGGGGCACCATTTGGCACAGAACAAGGAGGGAAATGGTCCTTTCCCCCTCCCACCCCCGCAGATGTACTCTCTGAACTCAGGGCACCCCAGGGTTCATGGGCCTCATGCAGTAGGAGGATAGTGGAGGGAAGTCAGGAAGGCTTTTTTCCATTTTGAAAATAGTATTTTGAATAATTAATATCAACTCCTGCCTTATTTATCCTCTTTTCTGTCTTTCTGTCCCTTTAAATATGTAGGTCTGATCAAAAAATAGGAAAAAAAAAAAAAAATCACAAGATTTTACCCTGAAATAATTCTGTTTCCAAGCATCATAAGCCCCATGGCGAGGCTGCAGGGGGAAGCATGTCTAGATATTATCAGGACTTGCTTTGCCACATCACTGGTTTTATGGGGATAAAACTGTGCTGCAGACTGGGCTCCAAGAGCCTGTGGCATAGTACCCTTAACTTTCTCTGAAGTGTTATAATAACATTTTTACTGATCCCAGGTGAAAAGGAACCTTTTTTGACTTACAGATACAACTTTGCTGTATCCAAATGTATAGCCAATATTTAGAGTCTTGCAGACTATGTTAATCTGGGGGGGGGGGCTAGGAGTGGGCAAAACAGCCCTCTGACAGTATTCAGATTACTTTGAAGGCTGCTTCTGCTGTCCCTTAGCATGTTTGTCTGTTGCCTATTGGGTTTTTTACCTCCATTTTCCAAGTCATGCCTGTTCCCACTTGTGAATATCCAGGCAAACCCATTCCTATGATTTGTTGTCCACCTGGCCCTTGCAGTATCATTACTGCAAGAAAGGAGCTGTGTTATGTTGTACATTGGTCTGGAGTGGTGGCTTTTGTGCCAGTTGACACCAGTGGGACCTTCAGGCCTCAATGTGATAATATAAAGAGAAAGTTTTTCAAGGGCAAAAAGATGACTGGGTTGTAGGTTGGGCACCTCCCATGAGCTGGATGAAGGTATGCCAAAAAATGCAGGTTTGCAATCCTGAAAGACCTTTTACATCCAACAGACAAGGCCAGTTCTGCACGCATCTAGTTGCATGATGTGACTGGGCACTGAGGAGCAGCCTCCTTTGTCAGCACTTGCTCTTACAGGAGACTTTGAGAGTCAGCGAGCCGTGAAGCAGACCCCTGGGATGAATCCTACCACATACAGGGGTTTATGTACCCAGCTGCACCCCCCTCCTCATGGGGGGTTCATCAGAGCGATGAACACCAGCGCACAGCCTCTTACACTGGTGTTCATCGCTCTGATGATTTTTGGAAGTAACCTGGGGCAACTTTACCTACCCTTAATTTCAATGTCACGATACGCCAGAGCCAAAGCCTGTCACACAAGGATTGGTGTTGGTGGAAATGGGGACACAGTGGCAGGCTGATCTGAGTATGCCTTGGTATTGGAGGAGCGGGCTCCTAGAGACACCTCCCTCCTCCCAGTTTCCCTACCCAGGTAGGTTCCAAGTGACAGCCACGCTGCAGACCAGCCGCAGGGACATCAGCTCTCAGCAGCCTGTGGGAGGAAGGACACAGCAAAATCAATGGGCAGTGTCCATTTACTGAAATGGGCTTTGGTTTGAGTCAATGGGTTTCTCCCTCCTATTAATCATTGTTGCAGTCCACTGTGCAAAGGCACCACTGGAAACCTAAAGGGAAATGATCCCGTCCCTGCAGAGAACGAAGACAACCCATTAGCAATGCGTGCAGTGCTCTCTCGCTTCCATTTGCTCTATCTGTCTTTTAACTGTGACTGGGGTTACAAGTGGAGGAAGGGCTGGGCTCAGTTTAGATATCCATTTTTCATTAAAAGGATTACTCAGAAAGAGGTGTCCTGGGCACAGGTTTCCCTGATTAATCCTTGACATTTCTGAGAGTCAGAGGTCTCCCTATGCTCTTCAGCTTCCTGATAACCTTTTCTTCTGGCTTAAATGATGCTGAAATTAGATTTTAAAATTGCCTGTTAGTCCATGCAGCTCCTTATGGAGAAGTCTATATCAGGAGTCTAACCTCATGGTGGGTGCTGGGTGAAGGTTCTCAGACGTGCACCATGAATAGACCCTCATCCCCTCGAAACCCCTGTGGAAGCTGGCCACCACACATGCTCACCCAGCCCAGCCTCACTGCTGTTTGTGCTCAGTGACGGGGAACAGCCGAGCTGCCTCCAAAAGTGTGTGGGAACCAGATTTTCAGCCCCTGGGGGAATCTGTCCTCTGCTTGTTCCAGGGGAAGGTATTGACAGCAAGGCAGCAGTATGGGGAAAATTACTTGTCCTCCAGTGCCAGACCCACATGCAAGTCACAAGGATTGGTGGGGCTGAGGCTTGGTGAGACTCAGGCTGGACATCCACAGGGCTTGGCTTCCCCCAGGCTGATGAGCCTGTAAGTGAGTAATGAAACCGTTGGTGATTCACAGACTTTTTAAATGGGGCTAGAACTTGGAGGCAGTCCAGGGAAACACAAGCTGCTCATGGCAATGCCACAACACACAAAGGAGCTACGCTTGTCAGATAATTTTTTTGTTGTTACTTTCCCAGTTCAGCTCTCTTATTGACCTGGTATCACTGATGAAGAAAAGTCTGCGGGGAATAACTGACGAGTTGGGACTGAAAGAGCAGAATGTTTGGATGGAGGCTCAGCGTGCAGTACACACTGTGTCAAATGGAAAACAACAGGAAAGGGCAAGGATTGAATTGGGAGGTGAAAAACCAGGACGACATGGAAAAACTGGTCAAGAGCTAATGGCAGAGGTGAGGGCTGTGAAACTGGCACCAGGAGAAGCACAGGGCTAGAAATTCTGCAAGGACTGGAGTGTGCTCCCAACGTTTTGCCGATGGCAGAAACAAGCATGTCTAAGACGGCTCCACTGAATGGGTCAGGGTGCTGGAGCATGAGAAATGGCAGTGACCCCGGGATGGGGACTGTGGAAACGAGCTGGCTGGAAAGAAGGCTGCCAGGGTTGGAGCTGCAGAAAATAAAAGATGACGTGATGAAGGAAGCAGCTAACACAAGAAACTGCCCTGCTACTAAAGAGTTGAAAAAGACAGCTGCGATGACTTGGATGCATGTTAGGAACAGCCCCTAAAAGATACCCTACATGGCAATGTACATGGGAGTGTGAGGCACTAGAAATAGAAGAATAGTGAACACAGGGCAGGCTGAGTGAAGAGAAAAACTGAGCTAAATGGTTTGAAGACAAGACCAAGACCAACAGAGTAGAAAGAAACCTCTTTACTGAGCTGATGGACTAGGAATAATAATTAAATTTATATGTATATAATTTTCTTAGTTCAATTAATTCATAGAAGGGCTTAAACCTTGACTTGACTCAACCAAAGAATACATCTCACACAGGCTTTGGAGTCATTGGGGGTCTGGCAGTGGTCTGGGAGGGAGCTGGAAGATGTCCCACCCTAGGGATGGGGTTAGGATCCAGTGCTCTTCTGCAGCTTCTGCTCACAGCCAGGCCACCAGTGTGCACTCATGGTCCCATCTGTGCTTGGAGGACAGAATTCATGGGCAGGCCTGGATATTATACTGAAACCTGTGAAATAATGGTCTCCAGACCATCTAGGTACCTACATCCTTCTGTAAGCTTTGAACGGGTTGGTGGTGGAAGAGCATGGTCCTTCCCTTGTTTTTCTACCAGGGAGGAACCATGGGGTATCATGGTCACCTGCTGTAAGTAAGGACAGTTCAAGAAACTTTTCCATGCAGGCTTTCTGATGGCTTTCCAAAATTCCTCTTTGTTTTTATTTACAATGAAATTTGTATGCACCTAGCTCTTGTTTTGGAGCTTCAAGGTGTACTTCAGGTAGCAGCAAAGGGGCAGCAGATATTAAATGACTAATTAAATGAAGAGAAGCAGTTAGTACAGACACAAGGCAGAAAGCACTGCTGTGAAAAGAAACGATGCCATCACTCTTCTCATCAAGATAAAAACATGTTCTTATGCAGATCAGGATATCCAGCTTTCAGGAATTCAGATGGGATGGGATTGACCTAGTCGAAATAACAAATATGGCCAAGAGAGAAGACAAGAGCTTTGATTTAGAGTGTTGAAGGAGTGCTCTTCCTTTGGCAGGTTGGCTTGTACTGCAGTGGCTCTTGTGACCACCAAAACCATAGGGGGAGTGTGCATCTGGACACAGCTTCCAGGAAAATTGGGACAGGAATCAGTGCATCAAGTGTGAATGTTGTTGCTTAAAATTCATTAAATGTAAGCAGAGCTTTGCAAGCTGTGGTGCAGGCTGCGCATCTCATGCTACCGATTGCCTTTGGAGAGACACCAAAAAACTATGAACCTCCTTCTTTCCTACCGCTAGTGAGGTGCACCCTGTGGCATGAGCACCCAGGTTTGCAGAACCTCCTTGCTACAGCAGGATCATGATTTATGGAAGACATGGATAAAGTGTTTGTATCTTTTTCTTACTGTTGAAAATATGTAACCATAAATACATATGCAGAGCTGGCCTGGCTGATAGATTCATCAGGGCTTGCTCTTCTCCAGGACTTAGCTGTCAGCCTGTCAAAGGCAGCTGAATTTTGTTTCTGCATCCATAGTCATCAAATTTTCAGTCAATACCAGCCTGCATGGCTACTGTAATCCTTCACCATATGGGCTGTGCCACCCTTTTTATCCTTGGCAGGGGCCCTGGGATGAAAGGATATCTTGGGCAGGTGCTGGTCCCCCTCCCAGGTGCCACCAAGGTGTACCTCCAGCACCTCTTGGGATGGGTGGCACTCAAGAAAACCTGGGAGAATGGAAAGAAGTGTCTTTTTTATTTCCACAGGGCTGTTTTTCAAGCATTCAAGAAGTGCTAGAGGTAGACTCATGACTGCAAAAGCAATAAAATTGCTTAGTAGTAATACAGGAGAAAGTTCTGTTTTGTTGTTTGTTTGGGGTTTTTTTCCCCAGGAGAAAGTATCATTTTAAGGGACAGTTTTTAAAGGAACATCTAGAAAAAAAGATTGAATAAAATCCTGGAAGCAAGGAAGGAAGCATTGCACTAAAGTAATAAAACCACTTTGCTCCAGTTCTTCCTCAGTGAAATACTCGTCTCACTCTTTTGTGAGGCAACGTGTTGTTTTGAAATTCATTTAATGTAAAAAAAGGGCCTGTCGGTTGTTGAAATGACAATAAACACTTTGACAGGCATCAAAGGATCTGCTCATCTTTCTCAAGTTTAGTTTCATAGGAAATTCCAAAACTTGTTGGTTTTAATCCAGCAGAAAACAAAAGCCCATTGCAAAACCAGGGAATTCCCCATGAAAATGGAAATTCCAGCTCCCACGCAGTGCTGGTTACTCTCATTAGCTTTGGTTTCTTGCTTGCACGCTCCCTGTTTTCCCTTTGCTTCCCAGGACTCTCTGATGTAAATGCACAGAGGCACATGGCGCTGCCCAGCCAAGTTTGCCCCCTCTCCTGTCCTGCTCAGCCATGGAGTGCCGGGAAAAGCACAAACGAGGAAGAACAAGGAGGGACTGGGAGCTTGGCCAGCATGGGAGAAGGTGCCTATGTTTCTTTGTGTTTTGCCACCAAAAGCAGTCCAGGAAGAACGCAGAACGGGGCTGGCAGTTTGGCTAAATGTGGTATGAAGGCTGGGAGTGTGCACCCACCACCACACAAACCCTCCTCCAGACTTGCAGGCAAAATGAACAAAAGGTTTGGGCACATTGTCTGCAAAAGGGGAAAATCACAGCCCTGCTAGAGCTGCAGCCTGAAGCAAGGTTGGCTCCTCCTGGGCTTGTCCCTGGAAAGAGTGTCCCCATGTGGATCCTCTGTCTAGGCAGGAGTGAATTCTTCTTCTCTACCTGGACATCCATATCTGCCAGTTGAATAGGATCACTCCCATGACAGCTATTTCCACTCTGTAGTTAGGTTATTTGTTGAGGGAAGGACAGATAGATGTTGAAGCACTCGTGGGAAAACTGCCTTTCTCCCTCCACAGCATGACCGTGTCAGCTCATTCCCTCGAAACCTTGGCCAGAAGGGGGGTGAATGTAAAATAACTTAGCACCGGATAAAAAAATATAATGGGAAACTTTTTCCCACCCCTACTGTTATTTTTCTCTGTCTGGCTTCCACACTTCAGTATCACACAGAGAATTGCTTTCTGTGGAAAAAACAAACTCACCACCAGGAAAATCAGCTTTCTATTCTTAGCAGGAACAGAGCTGCTTGCCTAGGCCAGGAGGTTGCTGTCACAGACACATGCATTTACATGGGCTCACCCTGGCTGTACTTTAAAATAAGAAACTCATAAAGTTTGTCCCAGACGGGGGCTCCCCTGCAAGATACAAAGATACAAGTCGCTGTCAGCAAGGCACCTAGTCAGGATTCAGGTAGGTATCATAGAATCATAGAATGGTAGGGCTTGGAAGGGACCTCTAGAGATCATCAAGTCCACCCCCCCTGCCAAAGCAGGATCACCCAGGGTATGCCACACAGGAACAGATCCAGGTGGATTTTAAAAGCCTCCAGAGAAGGAAACTCCATAGCCTCCCTGGGCAGCCTGTTCCAGTGCTCTGTCACCCTCACAGGACAGAAGTTTCTCCTCATGTTGAGGTGGAACATTTATACCTGTTATTCCTTGTCCTATTAGTGGGAACTACACAAAAGAGGCTGGTTCCTTCCCTTTGACACCCACCCCTCAGATATATATAAATATATATATGTCAAATCTGGGGATAACAAAGCCTATTTCTGTTTCCTAATGGAAATGCCCAGAGAGATTGAGAGCTGTAAGACTAATAGCAATCTTCTGGCTCATTAAATCAAACCTTCTTTTGCTCCCAGTGCCTTACCACCTAGTGCTGCTTATAAAGTTATTGGGCAGCTGGATGTGGGGCCCTGTATTCTGGGTCAGAGGCTGCTCTGAGCCCACTGGGACACTCGGTGAACACCCAGCTAAAAATAAAAATGTGCATGTAGCAAGCTGCTATCAGTTGGCTCTTGTGACAGCACCGGTTTGAAGTACAGAAAGCATCTTCAGCCTTGCCATGCTTGCCCTTGAGGTATTAGGAGAGCACTCACAGCACCTTTCAGCCCCTCTCACCAGGCTTGAAATGCCCACTCCGTAAGTGTCTTCTCCAGATGGGAAAAGTCGCTTCCCCAGACATCTGACAGCCATATCTGCTGACTCCAAGCGGTTCTGTTTGCCTTCGATGTGGCTGAGTAGAGCAGACAAGTGTTCATCAGGGCTTCATATGAGGCTTTCCACCCCCATGTCAAACCTGGGGCAAGCAGACCTGCCCCATGCTAGCACCACAGCAGAGACACACGAAGTTCTTTGCTCTGACAGTCTTCTTACCTATCACCGCAGGTTACTGCAGACACCTCTATTACCCTGCCAGAGCATCCCTTGCAGTGCATTCTGTTTCTTTTACTTTGATCTTCATGGTGAAATGATGAGGGCTTTGGCAGAAGGTAGCCATTGGAAAGAGCTACATCACCAAACTTTGCAAGTTGTTAGTGTCTCACCCACAGGAATGGATATTCTTCACTGGATAGCCCCTTGCATTATACCCAGCTCCAGGTGCTATGAAGCTTGAAGGGACATGGACCTTGAAAGCCCTCGTCTCGAGACATGGCCTTTCTCAGGGGGATCAGGCCACAAGCAGGACCAAAAGGCTTGTGAACTGATGAAGCTTTTAGGGCTAGACAAAGACATCTAACTTGTAGTGTCCGATGCTGATGCTACAACTACATTCCTCATGGCTCGCTCCTTTGATGGGGGTTTAATGTTCAGATTAAGTTTTTCTTTGTAAGTGTAGTTGCTTCATCTATTCCTTCATTTATAAAGCACAATTATTGTCAGCACCTGGAATACTTGAAGCAAGCAATTAGGATAATTATTTTCATTAAGATAACACCAGAAAGCCCTGGTGGGTGAGGATGCTGTGATTTCATGTGTTGTTCAAAGATAGGGCAGAGACTGTTTCTGCTCTGCCTTGTAGCCTGTCTCTTGCTTGTTATTTATTTAGGTAAACAGCAGTTAATCTCCTAGATAAATCCAGAACAGAGACTGAGGAAGGGCTGAGGATTTGGCCCACTGATATTGCTGCACAGACAGAGCCAATGCCACAGAGGGTTGTCCCCAAGAACAATCAATATTCAAACCATAATCTATAGATATCTCCTTAGGGTGTTTTGATGGTTTCCCTTTACTGACCACATAAGCAGGCAGGGTCTGGGAACGCTGGATAATTGCAGTTTGAATTACTTCTCTCTCAAACACAGATTCCACAGGAGGCACCAGCGATAATTGTTGGTGTCATGGCAAAAGCCCTGCATATCGTCTTAGTCTCTTTTTGAGACATCTGTCTAACCCAAGATACTATTGATGTGGACAGAGGTTCTTAAATAATGATTTTCCCCAAATAGAACTCCAAATAACATCCTGTTAATTACTGCTTAAATAACTTTAGCTTAATTGCCAGCTCCAGCTGAACAGATCCAATGGGATGTTAGGGAATTACAGCTCCTGCAAACACAACTCTGATGTATTTCTCTACAATACTGCGTTAAGTAAAAACCGTGAATTCCTCCAGTGTTATTTTAAAGAACTGTGTCTGATAAGCCAACTTGGTTATCTGTTCTGTGTGAAAAATTGCCAAATATCCCACAGGGAAAATATGAAAAGAGAAAACATTCTGAAGAAATGAGACTATATTGACTTTTTTTGTTCCACCTTCAAAGGCCATCAGTTAAATATTGTTGAAGGCTGTGATTTCACATTTCATTGTGATTCCAGAGGGTGGGTTGTAAAGTGAATCTCATGTTGGCATATCATTGACTGTGTGATTTTTCTTTTCCAAACCAAAAATGAAAGAAAGCAAGAGAAAGAACAGTGATGGAGAACAAGGAGATGATGAGAGTCCTTGATTCAGTCTGTTCTGATATCAATGACAGCTGGTGCTGGTCTACCACAAGGACAGGATTAATGCAGAAGAGGAATAAGGTGGGAAAGCAAAATTAATCATCAGGGAAATTACTTCTGAGAAGATCAAGAAAATCTGGATCCCACACCTGGGCTGGTTTTGGGTTTTTTTAGGCAGAGAAATAATGAGTAGTGACACAGGTATCTATTTAGTCTACAGTATATTTTTCTTGATCCTTTCTCCTTTGCAGTTGCCAAATACTGCCTTTCCAGCAGATCAAAACTGAATAAGGGCTTTTACTCTGTGCCATATGATCTTTCTGTTTTGCAAGTGGTATGTCTTGAATAGAGAAAACAGCGGATGAAAAAACCTATGAAATCACGGAGGACCACCCACTGTCGCAGCTGAAGTTCAGCAGTGAAACTCCCAGCGATCAGGCAGTGCATAGGAGCACAGCTGTCCTTCAGGGGCCTCTGCTCACATACAGCTGCACTGGTTTTCTCTATCTGCCCATGAAGATTATGGGGCTGGTCTACCATCTTGTTTCTACCATCCTCTCCAAAGCTTTTAAAGTCCTAAATCAAACATCCATTACCGGTGGCCACCTTTGATTATTCTCTTAGCTGTATGTCCTGTATTTCAAGGGCTATGAGTTTTCTTTTTTATCCTAACTGTTTAAACTCCATATAGACTCCATCAACATATTTTTATCTATTTATCTGTCTTTACCTATTGCCAGTGTAGTCCCTATCTCAAAGAACTCACACTATGAGCTTAGGAACAGACATCCACATCCTCCTGTGCCTTAAATGGCCTTGAACTGTTAATTTCAAAAACTGCTATGGATGATGCCAGGTGAGGATCCAACACTGATAACTTTAAATGCAGTCTCCTAAGCGAATTTGTGATGTGAGCAACAAAAGAAGAGGAGGAACTGAGGAGAGCTGCGTGCTGAGAGGGTAAGAAGGGACACCAAGGATGAATGAAATCATGTGTGGAAAGGTAAAATTGAGGCAGGGCCAAGCAATAAATAATGAGGTAGCCTGTGCTAAATTATAGCACCCAGCTGTGGATGAATTGCTGTCATGAAGTGGTGTCACAGGTGAACCCAAAATGTGCAGAGGCCCTCAGAAGTTTCCTGTGATCCTGTTTCCAGATGTTGCTTCTCAGACTTTGGATCCAGCTGGAGATGGGACAACATGAGTTCAAATGCTGCCAGTCATTGATGTTCCTTCCTGGAAGGCTCTGAAGAGCTGTTTTTCTTAATATTTCAAATGAAACATCCTTGAAATGTCGGTAAGTGTAACTGTGATGAAAAAGATTTACAGCAGAGCTGCCTGGAATGTGTGTGAGGGGACAATGACAAGCAAGGCAAGAAGAAAAGAAATTAAGCAGAGCTGTAAATGAGTGAAAATACAGGCTTTTATCTACTAACACAGAATTTAATGTCCCAGTAACACTCCAGTTGTTCACTGTTACACCAGAATCCGTGCTATACATCAGTGTCTCCTGCAAGGCTGTTTCTCTTAGCTGTGAGAGCCTTTCTTTCCCAATAGACTTTGAATCTGATTTCCAGATTATCTTAATTACTTTCCAGCCGAGTCCAGATATTGGAATGTTTCTTTTGGAATTGTCCAAAATGAGCTTTTTCTTCTATTCTTGGAGTTTCACTTCTATTTCTGTATAGACTTCATTAAGTGCCTAGTCTTAAAACCTTCTGCAGCTGACTGGTTTCAATGGCAGCTTTGCACACAAAAGGCTCTGTCCAAATAGACCCTTGGTGCTGCTGCTGTGGATGAAATGCATAGAATGATCTATGCAAAACTGCCTGATTATTTTCCAGTAAACTTAAATGGAGAAGAGTACTCAAGTTCCCTGGACAAGTCTGACCAATTTTGCAGCTATTTCTGTGGTGACAGTGGCTGATGAGAAAGGAAGTGAATGATGGGGAAATACAGTGAGCTGCTTCTCTCTGCCATGTCTTGATTAGTACAACTGAAGGGCAGAAGCTGTAATTGGACACGTGGTCCTGTGCTCAAGTCACTAACAGACACGTGCTTTGATGGGAGAAGATGAACACGAGCCCTCTGCCCTCCTACCACCAGGATAACAATAGCAAGCAAGATGAGGGAAAGTGGAAGCAGGTTCCTGCTTGGGGTTGCAGGCACTCCCCTTCCCTTCCTACAACCCCTCCTCAGATACAATTACAGAATAGGTATGAGGTTCTGGAGGTAGAGGGGCAAGCTAATGATGACACAGATGACAGTCTGTCTGGGTTGGAGGAGTGGCCCAAGGCAAGATGGCCTACTCATATGACAATCTCTTCTATTAAGAAAACGAGCAGAGTAGTTGTCATCAGTGACTCTCTCCTCAGAGGAATGGAGGGCCCTATCTGCTGACCAGACCCAATCCATAGGGAAGTATGCTGTCTCCCTGGGGCCTGGGTAAGAGGCTTTACAAAGAAGATCTCTAACCTGGTAGGCCACTCTGATTACTACCCATTACTGATCTTTCAGGTGGGTAGTGAGGAAATTGCCACACAAAGTCTGAGGGGAATCAAGAATGATTTTAGGGCATTGGGGAAACTAATCTGGAACTCGGGAGCCCAAGTAATCTTCTTGTCCATCCTGCCAGGTAAACAAAATGATGAGGGAAGAAACTGGATAATCTCAGAGATTAATACCTGGCTCCGGGGTTGGTGCCACCAACAGAACTTTGGGTTCTTTGACCATGGCTCAATATGCACAACACCAAGCCTGCTGGCAGGAGATGGGGTACACCTATCTAAGCATGGGAAGAGGATCTTCTCACAGGAGTAAGTGGCTCTCATTGAGAGGGATTTAAACTAGAATTGAAGGGGAGGGGGACAAACCCGGGACTGCTAAAGACAACTTGGGGTGACATACCAGTGTTTGAGGTGATATCCATGCCTTGGATCAAGTGCACGTATGCCAATGCCCATAGCATGGGCAATAAAGAGGAGGAGTTAGAAGCTATTGTGAACCAGGGAAACCATGATATAATTACCATCACAGAAATGTGGTGGAATGACTTGAATGGTTGGAGTGCCACAATGGATGGCTACAGGCTCTTTAGAAGGTATAGACAAGGAAAGACAGGTGGAGGGGTAGCATTATATGTTAAGGAGTGTTTTGACTGTCTTGAATTCAATGTTAGACATACCAAGGTGGAAAGTCTATGTCAAAGTCTCCCACAGCATCCTCCTGGAAAAGCTGGCAGCCCATGGCTGGGACAGGTGCACCCTTCACTGTGTTAAAAGCTGGCTGGATGACCAGGCACAGAGAGTGGTGGTGAATGGTGTCACATCCAGTTGGTGTCCGGTGACCAGTGGTGTCCCCCAGGGATCAGTACTGGGCCCAGTCCTGTTCAACATCTTTATTGATGACCTGGATGAGGGGATTGAGTCTACCCTT
>JAAGNO010025968.1:0-26310 GCA_033439905.1 Ceryle rudis
TGTGTCTCCATGTCCTCATGTCTCCATGTCCCTGCGTCCCCCATGTCCCCCTGTCCTCGTGTCTCCAAGTCCCATGTCCCCACGTCCCCCTGTCCTCATGTCTCTGTGTCCCATGTCCTCGTGTCTCCACATCCCCATGTCCCCATGTCCTTGTGTCTCCATGTCCCCTGTCCTCATGTCCCCCGTTTCCCCACCCCTTTTTCTTCTTTAGCGGCTCCAAGTCTCCCTTCTCGAGGGAGATTTCTCAAGAAACGTGCCGCCCTCTCCGTGCGTTTACCCTCACTTTGTGGCTCTGACTCTTTCTCCAGAAACGCGGTGTGGGGGGAGCCCGTTTTTTACGGGATGTTGGAGGCATATGCAGGGCACGGCGCTTTGGTTTTCTAACTCTGAAATGTTCATCCACAGTTATTGAGTTGTACGGTAAAAAACTGTTTCTGGGTCGTTTGATGTATGACCGAGTGAAGTACTATTCAGAAAGGTATTGTTTATGCTCCTAGGGACAAGATTTGTAGGGATGGGGTGGGCTGAGTCAGGGGTGTTCTTACTGATAATGCTTAAAGGATGGTGAGAGCATGGTTAGATGACACGGCTAAAATTCAGGCAGCTAGTCTGCAGTGGGCATAATGCAGTGGGTGTAATGTGAGCCAGCACCAAGGGATGCAGGGATTGAAAAATCTTGGGGCTAAAGATGGCCCAGGTAGTTTCTGGTTCAGGCCCTTTTTTACGGGGAAGAGGAGCATGGTGCTTGGTGTTGAATGGAACCTTTTATTTTATTTTTTTCTGTTTCCTTATTTTTTATCTCGTGTTTTGTAAATGTGTTCCTTTGTGAAAGGTCTTGAACTCTGTATCATTGAGGAAGGACTGTTTTTTCTTGTTGCTCTTTGATTACTGGGGTCAGATGGGTACATTCATAGAAATAAGCATTATTTCCAGTAGAAGGAACAGGTCTCTAATTTTTAATTGTTTTGTTTCTTCTGCAGTGAGGCCTTAGGCCTACCCGTTTTCTAGACTTAAAGAGGTCTGCTCAGACAAGAAACTGCTTTTGAAGGGGGGAGGAAACAGGACATGATCTCATTTGTCCATAAGTGAGAAACAAAAGGATTATCATTTAATACTGATTGCCAGGAGCTGAATGGCTGTCAATTTTCTTTGAATTACGTAGAGTTTTTCTTAAACATTTTTTGACTGATTTAAGGCAACTCTCCTACAATCTCAAAGGGACTAAGGAATCTCAAAGTTTTGGGAGGTCTTTGAACTCTGTGAATATTCAGTGAAGATTTTTGTGCTCAGTGCGTGAGAAGTACAGCTGCTTTGATGGAGATGTGTGCTGAAGTGGTGGCTGTTTAAACCAAAGTGAGAATTTAGTTCTCTCATAGGCCAGTGCTTCTGTGTGGAAACCTGTGTGGCCTCCTGTGTGTGTCTGTTACCTAGAACTCAACTCTAGTGTATATACATTTCCTAAGTAAAGTTTATTGCTTTGGTAAATAGTAGTTTTTACAATGTGTATAAACCAATACACAGTCACTTCTATGAGTCTTATTACTGTAACTATTCTGTCTCTTTGCAGTTTAGTAGGAATTTATAATTTCTTTACTCTCATTTAGATTTCACAACAGGACCTCTAGGTAGAGCAAAGTAGTTACATCTGCCTACAGTTTTAGCTTGGTTGCTGGAGTCCTTGTTCAATGGTACAGCATCTTCTGTAGGTCCTGTTTCTCCACATCCTGAAGTCTGCTAGGGAAGGTGAAATGGACTGCAGTGAGCAAGGAAAAGATGATGCAGTTCAGAAGAGAGCTCTTGTATAGGTCTTGTTCTGAATGAACAATCTCTGAATGCTGTATGTCAATTAAGAGAAGGAACGTAAGTCAAAGAGGCAGGTATGTGGTATTGGGTTGACTTCAACCAGATGTCCTAGGCTACTGAAAGTGCGAGCCCTTTGTTCTAGAATATCATCCAGGCTAACTAACAGCAGTTATGTGAAAGCGGAGAGAGGGTGGAAAATGTAGCCTAAATTACCATATAAGGGTGGCATGGATAAGAGGCTTAGATGTGGAGAGAAAAAGAAAAAGGTAGCTCTTGCAGAAAGATTAAACCCTTGCATACTATGCTCTTGCAGAGGAATGAATTCTTGTGTGGCGTATTGGAGACGTGAGTGAATAAAAAACATTCCTCTTCTGTCTGCTGAAGGAAGAGTGGAACATCTTCAGAGGCTGAATAGAGTAATGGAGGGTTTGGGGGGGGGAGCTCCGCCCAGAAAATGCACCACCTTTCCACTAGTTGGGGATGGATGTTGGGCTTGTAATGACGGGACTGCCAGTGGTGTTTTACTGGTAGAACCAGTTGTTCATCTTCTGTAGAATTTTTTTTCTTCACTCAGCTTTATGCTCTCATTTTATTTTTTTCAAGTCTGGGTTTCACAGAACCTCTTAGAATCATCTCATGGGTCAGAGCAGGTGTGAAAATAAAACAGATTTGTGTGAGGAGGTGGGAGGAAATAATGCTCTCTGTGTGTTGGTGAAATGAAAATGGAGTGCACAGAAGTTAAAAATGCATAAAGAGTAGAGGAAGATGAAGTCCTAATAAAAATCAGATGAAGACATCTTTTATGTCTGTGAAGAGCAGGCTAACAGAAATAGACTGTTTTTATTACAAATACCTCAACCATTACATAACTAAATGCTAACGAACCAGGCTGTTACAGATTGCAAATGTGTATTAAAGAGAGAAGCTGTGTGTTGTTCATAATGTTCATGTTTTTATGTATCTGATGCTGTCTTGATTAACAGTTAAATAATATTGTAGAATCAACATGAAGTATCTTCAATCCAAAATATGATGGTGATAAATTTATACTGATACGTATTTGACAATAACGTGGTTTACACTTTCAAGGGCTTACAGCATCAGAGACAGGAATTACTGCGCTTTATATTCCAGTACATCAAATGTACAAGTAGTGCCTGAAAAACTGTGACATCACCTGATCCTGCGTGACTGAGAGAAAAGGGATCTATTAAACATCCCTTCAGATCAATGTACAACTGATTGCGAAGTGAAATGGCAGCTTTCCACAATTTTTGGTTAGTTGGGATATAAGATTTTCATCACGCTTATCAAAAGGTTTGTCATAGCAAAACTAGCAGTGGCTAGGTTGCCCATTTTTTGCCACATTGTTTGCTTAAGCTGTCGAATCAAACTTTCTCTGCATAGAAAAGCAGCCCTTTTCAGGCTCTCCTCATTAAATCATGTAAACAGCTGCACCTTATTTTAATATTTTGTACACATGTGACCTTAATATTCCTAGATTTTAGTGTTTATAAATGTTAACTTTTAAATTATGACTGTAGATTTAAATTGTACTTGGAGTGATCGTTATTTTTGTCAACATAAACATTAAACTGATTTGAACCTTTAACTAAGGTGGAAGTGCAGGGACATTCTCATTTTGTTTGAGAAGCCAATGATTTTCTCACAGTTTAAGACTAGATATGCTTTAGGACTTAAAATACTTCTATTTCAAAGTAACCATGTATTCTATTGAATGATCTCACTGTCTTTAGATCAATGCGTTGATGCTTTAATTTTGAAAAAAAAAAAAAAAAATTCTCGTTTTGTTTTATAATAGTGTTTAAGACTGTGCCTCATCTACGAGTGTATCTAGGTGTATATGTAGGTGCACAGCATTTAGGAAGAATTTCTTCACCGTGAGGGTGGAGACACTGGAACAGGTTGCCCAGAGCGGTGGTGGAAGCCCCATCCTTGGAGGTTTTTAAGACCACGCTGGATGGGGCTCTGAGTGACCTGATCTAGTGGGAGGTGTCCCTGCCCATGGCAGGGGGTTTGGAACTAGATGATCTTTAAGGTCCCTTCCAATCCTGACAAGTCTATGATTCTGTAAACGTTCTAGTGAGGAGGAGAAATAATGCTTTCTCTTGCTAATGTGTGTGAATAGCCTGTAGGAAAGATGTATTCCAGTAAGAAAAACTTGCCTTTGACTTTGCGACATAGCTACTTGGATAATTTGCTGGAGTCACCTTGCTTAGGCCATGTTTTTCATGCCACAAGTCAAGCTATCTGCATGGGCAGACCTTCACGGTGTGCATTTGGCTTTGGATAAAGAACAGTTTCTTCATAAGTATTTTGATAATATGTTGAGCCTTAATTAATTACTTATTGCACCTTGAAAGCAGAATATCAAGGGACATGTGGGGTTTTTCTTTTTCTAAGCAGAATAAACAGAAAACCAAGAGTAACTGAAGATGCTGAACTTCATCTGTAGCCATTTGGCAGATGCAAGTTAACTTCCATGGAAAATGGGTTCTGTAATGCTGAAAAGGAGATACATAAAGCTGGGTATGCTGATAAGGCTTTTCTAATTTAGCTCCTCATATATCTGTTTTTTGTTCTTTTTGTTTAAGGAAACATGAATGAATCCAGTCTAAAGCAGGGGACTGAAATTGACCCTTAGTGTAATTAACCAGTGGTGTCCAGAACTGTTGTCAGTGTGGTTCCACAGCTGTCTCTCTTACATGCTAAGCATCCTTTCAGTGAAGGAGGGTTCTCTGTTCCAAGAAACTAGTGAGTCACAGGGAAAAAAAAGTAAACGGAGATCTGAAGGATACCAAGCAGCAGGTAGAAGAGCAGCTGTGAGCTCTCCAGGCTAGACCAGACCAAGGAGCGAAGACCTTTATATGCATGGGGATGAAGTTCATTGATGCTGTCAGTGATGTATTACAAGCTGGTACATTTGGCAACCCTGGATCTCACTATCATAGTGGGACTATCTTGAAAGCCATAAAAACAAGTATTCAACATCTCAGTCCAGAGGAGAAATTATTACTTCTGATGTATGTGAATCAGGTGAGGAATACAGCAGGATTTACAGGCAGTGCAGTTTGGGTATTGAGCTGGATGGGAAGTTTTGAAGGTGGTGACAGGTAGCTTCAGTCATTACATAACTGACTAGAGTACCTGTTCTGATCTTTTTTTTTTCATTGTGCTAGGGTTGTACAGAACTCTGTAACGTTCACTCTGGAGATTCTTAGCTATTGATGAGTGTACTTCCATCTGTCAGTTAGACCCTTCAATAACGAAAGTATCTTGAGATGGTGAACATAAAAGTTGGAAAAAATAGCTGAAGAAGAGGGAATTCATTTTGGCACATCTCTTCGGAAGAGGAATGAATATCCTTAAGGATCTAGCCATAGAGTGGTTCTTATGCACTTCCAAAAGAGCTCACGAACAGAAGAGCTTGCTTGAATGTTATTTCAAAGCAACAGCTAATTGATGGAAGAGAAAAACCTTAGACGTTACTTAGGACTGGTCTATGAGTAGGGTCTTTGGAAAAACAATTTTTGTATAAAAACTTCAACTACATTGCAGCTGGTGTGAGGTATACTTTAAAGGTGCAGAAAGGTTTGATGTGGAGAGAAATCCCCTGCTCAAAGTGAGTTGTGTTTCATTGGGAAGAATGCTGAAATGTTAATTATAACTGTGGGGCTTGAAAATTGTGATAAAGGAGCGGGAAATGGAAATCTTGAAAAAGATTCTCTGAATTATTCACAGCAAAGAATGGCTTTACATTTGTCTCTTAATCTGTCCTGCTCTCTTCCACTGCTCAATTCAACATGGGGTGGGAAGGGTTGGAAATATGCCACCAGTTTAAATGGCATTGTTTCAGAGTTTGTAATAAAGTGCAAGGCCTTTTTCAGTGAGAGTATTAAAACAAAAGGGAAAAATGAAACAGTGGAGGGATGGGTAATTTTAAATGACTGCAACTGCTGCTGGTCATCTGTTGGAAATCTGGTCTATTTTCATGTACCTATTGATTATCTTTCATCAGCTTCCTAAAAGGAAGTGTTTTGCACCAAACACTGTGACCCACATAAGGAGTCAACTCTTGTTCAGCTCAGCTGTTGGTTCTGGTAACTTATCCCAGACAGCCGCCTGCAGAGGAACAGATCCTCAGCACTGTTCAGCCTGCAGCTGGAGTCAGATCTGCCGAAGTGCAGCCAGGAAGGAACCACAGCTCGCTGTTTTTCTGTATGTTTAGAAATAAGAGAAAATCCAGTAATATGTAGAGAATTCTTGCTCATACCTTTTTGCTGTAGGCTGCAAGCAGTTCTGTTTCCTTTATTCTTATGAATGGATCCCCAAACCCACCATCATTGACAGCTCTGATTGTTCTTTCTGTGCAATTAAAACTAAATGTAGCAAGTGCAGAGAAGTGCTGACCATTTCAGTATTTCCAGCACTCATAATGGGCATGGGGACATCTGTATGTCTTCAGTTGTGTAGCTTCTTTTTCAGGCCAACTGTGGATTTTCCTTTTTGCTTCCCATTTCTCAGCCTGAGAGAGCAACCACTACTCAGGATGCCACTAAGGACACTGACTGTGTCGCTTTCTGTGTGTATGGGGACAATAATAGATATGATATTATTTTTGCCTTTCCAGGCTTCTGCCAAGTGATGTGATGCAGTTGAGCAAGAAACAATGTGGTACTTGTGACAGCGTGCTAAGTGCATTTTATTTTAAGGGACTTTTTGTGATCTTAAACATTAACAGATGCCTTTACAGAGAGCAGCTGTCATCAGGATAAACTGACCTAAATCAGTTTGTAAGAAGCCTAGTGAAAAGTTTCAACTTTTTCAGTTATAAAAGAATTTTGATAGGTAAGACAGGCCACATTAGTTTTCTGTATTCAGAGAAAAGCACTGCCTACCAGCCTGCTATTTGAATACTGTACTTTGATAGCAGGTACATGGCTCATTTCTGTAAGAGCTTGCCTTAATTTATTCCCTTATCTGTTTTTTCAAATAGGCACTGATTCCGTTTTGAGCGCTTTGAAGCTTTCTCATTCTTCTAAATAATGAAAATTTCTTTAATAAATGCTTTTGCAGTCTTGAAAATAAAAATCTCATTTGGCATCTGCAAGTTGAAAAGCTAATTTGGTGAAAGCACTTCTATTGTTCTGTTCCCAGAAGTAATGAGTGCATCTCATTATGATGCTCCCTTTAATTGGGTAGAAGCTGCTCAAATATATATCTATATATATTGTTTCTGTCCCTGGCTTTCTTCCAGCACTTCAAAACTCCTGCCACAATTAAAAAATTACAGATTTAAAAGTTTCTTAGCCAGCTGCATGAAACAGGGAAATCACATCTGTCTTGCAAAAAATTTGCTCTAATACTTAGTGACAAAGATGAAGACTTGTAAAGAAATTGTCAGACTAAGAAGGAATAAAATAGCCTGCCTTAAAAGTGAGCTGCAAAGAAATTTTGGATCTTACATTTTCAGAAGTGAATACATTTTAGTTGAAATGAATTCAGTAATACTGCAAAACATCTAAATTATTCTAATTTATGTTTGAGGATTATGAGAACGTGGCGAGAATAGCTGCGTTGTGTTAGTGTATTAGCTTCATGGTGTGCTGGTTCTGACTCGTGTGTGGCACGCACTGTCAGTCTTCACTGGGGGATCTTGAAAAATCCTCTCTGGCAAACCAGCTGGTTTGGTGTACTTTGATAACTTGAAAATGGGTTGATACTTGAAGGAATATTTCTAATACAGTGCAGTTAGTTGCTATTAATCTTTGGCATTTTTACTTGAGCTGTAGTGATAGTGTTAAGTTTCTTTCCACTAGTCTGGTTTGTGTAGAACAAATGAGTAATGAGCTGGATGCTTGTAATACCAGTGAAGGCTAGAGTATTTTACATGGTCACTACACCCCACTGGTGAAATTTGAGTCTAGTAACTGTGTTGTTCTCATATAATACAGATTGTAGTATTTTCAGGTTTGGGAAGCTTTTTATTCATGTATCAGTGAGAAACAAGATTTGTTTTGCATTGCTGCTTTGTTATTCCTCAACCTAAACTGGGAATTTCTGTGAAAAGAATTGTAAGCTTATTCCACTAGCTTGTCAGTCATTACTATTTGAGTTTGCAAGAAGATGCACAGATAACTGTTTAGTTATGAGTCCATGCTTTCTTAAGTCAACAGTGGGAAGCTATCTGGGACAAATGCAGTCTTCCAAACCTGTGACTGTATGATATGCTGGATCAGTTTTGAGTTTGGTGTGTTTATAGCACAAACATTCTGGTCCATTCTGGTAGAGGTGAATGTTGAACCCAACGTGCCTTTGGTCTAGTGGCACATACAGGGTTTCTGATTCTCCTAATTTTATGGTGCCTCTGACACATGCAACTACAATGTACAACTTCAACCTTTAAGCCTATCCTTTTAGTCTTCAGTTGCATCAAATTCCATCAGTGTATTTAGCTGAAGAACTATTCCTCATGTTGCAAAGAACTTTAGAAAATCTACTTTGGTTAATCTTAAACTCAGAAGGCAAATTAAAATCACTTCTACTTAGATCTTTTAAGTCAGTCGCTTTTTAAAAAAAAAAAAATTTCTTGGTTACACATGAGATTAGTGACTTAAGGCTGAGTCTGGACATTGTGTATGTCGCTTCTTGAAGATACTTGAATGCTGAAGTAAGTATGGGAGAGTATTTCTGTAAGGAGGATTGGGTGCCTAATGGTCCTGCTGCTGGAGATAGCAGATGTTGGATTTTCAGTTCAGAATTGTGATGTAAATATTATAAACAGAGGATCTTGTGTATATAGAAACGTTTCTATGTTTTTAAGGAGCTTGTGTATATCATTTAGTATAAGCTGTATAGTTACTCTTGAATTTACTTCACTGTATTTTAGGTCTTCGGGGGAGAGTAAGCATGGCTTTGCATGATGGTGGGATATGGAGGTGCACTGATAAGTCTGATGATCCAGACTAGGAAGTTGTAGGCAGTAGTAGAGGCTTTTTTGTTAAAGTTCTCTGGTGATATTTGCACCTTTACTCATTATCTAACTTCTGCTAATTCAAATAATTACATTCTACTCCTGTTACTTCTGAAATTCTGGAAATAATGTTTAATGTGACAAGCAAGATGGGGGAGCTTTAAGTTTATCATCTGTACTTAGGTTGAAGATAAATCCATTAAAGGGAGTTTCTTAATTTGACCTTGTTTGATGTTTTAATAACTTAAGTTATTTTAATTGTAAGGTTATCTTTAAAAAAACTATTATCCTTTTACAGAGGATGTAAATTTACTAGAAAAGTGACTAGGAAAAGTGAAAATCTTAAAGACATAGGAGCAGTAGTCTGAGGAAACATTTTTCCTTCCTCGGACAGGAAGGGGTTGGTTGTTAATTGGTCCTGAACTGCCTTTAAATCACCTGTTTATCTGCTGCTGGTTAATAGGTGTCTGCACTCCAGACTTCATTCACTGCCTGTTGCTTGGGAGCAGCTGTTGCTTTCTTAGGTTTCATCTTCTGTGGTGATGTGCTGCCTCCTTACAAATTTTGTTGGTTGTCTGGGAAGCCCCCATGAGTCTACTTACAACTTAGTAGATAGAAAGTAGAAATTAAATGTGTTGCTGGCTCTTGGTGAACTTCTGAATGGTAACAGTGAAACTACCCATACAAAGCTACTAGCCACTCTGCTGATAAGGGTGTGAACTTCACCTCAAGTCCTACCCTGTAGGAATTTTAATTCACATTGACTGCACTAGGAGTTAGGTGCCTAAAGAGATTGGAAGCATTGTGGCTTTAGTTTAAAATTTAAACTGAAATTTAATTTCAGTTCCTCAGTGAGAGAGGTGATGCAAGTGCTTTGTCCTACCAGCTTTTTACTTTGAAAAGAGTTTTTCTGTTTTCTTCATTTGAAACCTTTATTTACGATCTTCATTCTGCTTCATAAGGATTTAAAGACTTGCATTGAATGTTATCACAATGAAAAGAATCCTGTGCAGAACTTTGGAGATAACTTTACTTTTAGTTTCAAGAGAATCTGCTTTACTTCAGCATGTGGCCATCTCTTTAAAAACATGACAGCAGTTAAAAAAATAAGGTTAGGTAGTCATTGTTTGGTCATCTTTTAGTACCTATCAACCTTTAAAACCTGCTGTCTTGGTGCATCTCAAAAAAATCTCTTTGTGCTTTTAGTTCTTTGTAGTGTGCATTCTGTATCCAGTCATACTTTTTATTTAAAATGTTTCATTGACAGCACTTTGTGCATTTTAGATTTTGAATCTTCTCTAGTGATAAACCTGTGTTTACATCTCAAATGTGTAAGAATCAACAACCAGAAGAGTACTTAAAAATGTAATTATAGAGCTAATGTAGATAGAGGTATTACATCTTCTGCATGTACAGTAGTTGAGAATTGACTAAAACTTCTAGAGAGGTGCTTACTAATTTAGTATTTTGTTCATAAGAATAACTGTATTTGTTTGAGTGCCTCTTTATATTATCTCCTCTGCTGATTTTGGCTGGGATAGAGTTATTTTTTTTCTGTAATAGCTAGTATGGGGCTATGTTTTGGATTTGTGCCGAAAATAGCCTTGATAACACAGGGATATTTTAGTTAATTATTTGCTCTGCAGTGCTTGCACAGAGTTGAGCCTTTCTGCTTCTTACACCACCCCATCGGTGAGTGTGCCAGAAGTCTGGAGGGGATACAGCTGGGACAGCTGACCCCAACTGACCAGAAGGATATTTTGGACCATATGATATGTTAAGCATAAAGCTGGGGAAAGAGGAGGAAGGGAGGGGATCTTTGAAATGATGGCATTTATCTTTCCAAGTAACCATTATGTGTGGTAGAGCCCAACTTTCCTGGAGATGGCTGAACACCTGCCTGCAAATGGGAAGTAGTGAATGAGTTACTTGTTTTGCTTGTGCATATGTCTTTTGATTTACTTATGTGCTTTATTTCAGGCCATGAGTTTTCTTGTTTTCACTCTTTTGACTCTCTCCCTCATCCCACCGGAGGGTGGGGGTGAGGGACATGGCCATGTGGGACTTAGTTGCCAGCTGGGGTTAAATCACACCACCTTCCTTCCTTATAAAAGGCAAAAGTAAGTATAAGAGCTGTGCTGATGAACAGCTTCTGTTATCCAGTAGAAAGTGGGAGACCCAAAATTGGGTCACTTGTATAAAACATGGAAGAAAGTGACATGCATAAATATTGAAAGCCTGGAATCCCTGGCTAACAATATTGCCTTACTATTTAGGTAGTATTTGTCAAAATATTGAATAGCTTTGTTAGGTATTCTAAATAGAAAGGTTGAGGGGGAAAAAAATAAAGTCTTAAACTAAAGGAAATGAAAACTCTTCTTTCTTTTCTCACTGCATCATTCTACTTGTGAGGGAAGGGGACCATAACCAGCATGTCCATGTTTGTGCCATTCTGCCCCTCTGCTCTGGTGAGACCCCATCTGGAATATCACATCCAGCTCTGGAGTCCTCAGAGCAAGAAAGATACGGACCTGGTGGAGCGGGGCCATAATTAAGGGCACAAAAGTTATTAGAAGCCTGGAACCTCTCTGCTGTGAGGCCAGGCTGAGAGAGTTGGGGTTGTTCAGCTTGGGGAAGAGAAGGTTCAGGGGAAACCTTACTGCAGCCTTTCAGTATTTAAAGGGGGCCTGTACAAAAGATGAGAGCACTCTTTTTAGGGGGTCCTGTTGCAGCAGGACGAGGGGTGATAGTTTTAAACTAAAAGAGGAGAGATTTAGACTAGAGAGAAATAATTTTTTTTTTTTTAGAATGAGAGTGGTGAGACCCTGGCCCAGGTTGCCCAGGGAGGTGGTAGAAGCCCCATCCCTGGGAACATGCCAGGTGAGGTTGGATGGGGGCTCTGAGCAACCTGCTGTATTTGCACATGTCTGTGGTTACTGCAGGGGGGGCTGGACTAGATGAACTTTGAAGGGCCCTTCCAACCCAAAGCATTCTGTGATTCTGTAATCTCTCTGTTACCTGAGGTCTTTTCAGAGTGGATGATTTCATGAACAATACAGGTATGTGAAATAATCTTAGCTAAAACAAAGCTGTGTGACACATGAAAATATTTAGTGCATTTTTGACAGCTTTATTGCCAGTATGAGTTTGTCCTCTCTCTGGCTTTTTGCTTCCTTTTCATATGAGTACATTTAAAGACATGCTGATCACGACTGATCCTATGATCAAGCTTCTTTTGGTAAGGCTGTTCCACAGGAGGATGATTTCTGTTCATGTTAAGTGAAATATTCATTCACATATAGTTAAATATATATTCAGTTCTGGATACAGACAAATTTGATGTTTATATGGTTGCTGTCCTTTTATCTGTGGTTTTTTACTCCAGTAAGCTGGTCTTAACTAATTTTTTTCTTTTGTTCTCAAGAATGCACTGGGGAAAAAATAATAGAACTGTCAGATTATTTTAGTCTGTGGTAATATTTGTCTGCTGCAGGATGTGTCCTAAAAGTTTATTTTGTTAGTCACTGCTATTAGTGCCATATTAAACATGAGAGATTCCTAATAAAAATTCTCTGAGACGTTGTGGTTTGTTGCTGGTTGTCCTTTTGGAAAGCCATATTCTAGGTGACTAGTATTTCTCATGACAATTCAATAAGCTGCTTTCCTGTCTTTCTAAGGCAGCAAAAGCTTTCCTTGCTTTATAGATTGCTAGTTTAACATATGCTTTGTGGTAAAGTTAGTTTCTCTGTAGACTTGCTGTGGGTGGCTAATTTTGGTTGTTTTTTGTGGCTTAGTTTAGAAGCTCTATTTAGACTGCCGTTAGGTGTCTCTTAGAACTGATGCAGACACATTTGTGGATGCTCATTTCTGGCATCCACAGACTGCATTTTTATAAAATGCGTATGTGGAATAATGTCCTAAAATGGCTTATGTCACGATCAGTTTTCCACCTGACATACCTAGTTTCGGTAGTGTTTTGAAAAGACTTTTGTAGGTTTTAAAGGAGAGTAATTTGAAGAATGATAAAATTAACAAAGCTTGCTTTGCTACAGCTTTGTCTCACGACAGTGTGCTTCGGTTCTAAGGAGCAAAACTCATTTTGACTTTCTGTTTGGTGGCCATAACATTGCTCCCTATGGATTGTGTCTGTGCTGCAGGCTGATCTGAAGTGACGAGTGCAGAAGAGATGTTGATTAAAAGGGTTTTCTTTTCCTACTCGGCCATCTACCCTCACACAATTTATAGAATCGATGCAGCACCCTCTTCAGAGCTCTGCTGCAAACTGATAAGCCCAAAATAGAGAGATGGGGAAGAAAAAATGGAGATGGAGATCTGTATTAGCTTGGCTTTCTAAGGAAATAAAACTTAGTCTAGATCTCGTTCATGAATGAGTTGTAGTGAGATCTACCCAGTATTCTGAAGATCTGGAGAGCTTCTATTCTTTAGAATACAGCCATGTCTGACCTACATGAAGTAGAAGCTTGAAAGTCCTTAAAATCTTTACTGCCATTTTCAGCCTGCTTAGCACCAATCTCTACTTGTCAGTGACCACTGCTGCAAATTCTTCTTGGAGAGGAGGGAAATCCTGACTTCAAAGGTGTGCTTTTTTTTTTTAATACTGTGGTTTGACAGACCCTCTTGCTGTTTGTTACTGGAGGTTTTTGAGGTTTGTTTTGATGTCATGTTAAGCTGACTTGTGCTGAAACTATGAAGAGTTCTCAATAGTGCAATAAATTGCCAAGATGAGGGTATGTTTAATTGTAATTCCATTTGTTATTTGTGTGCAACCTGCTCTGCATAAAACCATGTATTCAATAATAACACAGTATTTTTGTGTTCATTTAAAATAACAAAGTTCCTTGATAACGTTTTACAAAAAAGCAGGAAGGCCACTTTTTTGGGTTCCAAGTACAATGAATTCTTTATCGTATGTTTTTGTTTTAAATTGGCTTCATTTTTCTGTAAATTATCTACATTAGTCTCTTTTCTTAAGATCACACAGGTTTAGTTTTATTTCCAGAATTTAATACCTAGCTGCAGATTATGCTTAGGTTTTACAGTTAAGAGGTAGCTTCTTCAGTGAAGGTCTGGAATCTAAATGTGCTAGACTTCCAGCTGAAACTTTCCCTTCTGGATGAATTTTTTAATGCCACATTATTTTCTGGGTTTTGAGCACAAGGCTGGTTCAGGGATTGAATTCTCTCTTTGAAATTAATGACACCGAACTTGGGAACATCTGCCTCTAACATCAGTTGAGCATGCAGGAAAAAAAAACTTTTTTTTTCAGTTGTATTTAGTTGCAGAACTTAAAAGTACCCCATTCTTCTCTGTGCCAGAAACAAAGATATTCTAAGAAAAGTGGAGTTATGGCTGGAGACAAATGACAAATTTGTATGTGACAGTTTTTGCCCCTTAACCACTTACAGTGTGCTTAAAATAGGGTATAAAAAGTCTTCCTGGATTTGTTTCTTGTTTTCTGTTTTGAGAGAGGTGCTAATGTGTCCCAGTTATGAATAAACTTTCATGTCATGTTTTTTATGATGTTTGCCACTTCACAGATGGGCTTTTGAGGCACTGGGAGTTGAAAGTCGTAGGAAATCTTCAGCAGATTTGAGTCTTGCATGATGTGCTTTGCTTTAAGTCATTGCAGCTCATCCTTCTCCAAATTTAGCCAAAATGTAACACTTGGAGTGGAGGTGGAAGGACTAGGTATCCTAGCTGCTGAATAGGGAATGTGAGAATTATTCTACTTTTCACTTAATGTTTTTAAGGCTGGGAAAATCCCAGGAAGCTGATGTACAGGTTACTTATTCTAAAGGATTATGTGCTTGTAGGCTGAATAGGTGTGGGGTATGTGATTTAAGAAGATAGTAATGAGTAAAAGATAACTGAAATACTGCTGAAGTCCCTTGACATCTTACACAGGGGTAAAAAAAAAAAAAGACTACTTTTGTGTAGAGGTTTAAAAATACAGCATATAAAATATGATTCTGGAGAGTTTGTCATGCAGTTAGCCGTGCTTACATCAGTTTGTATGGGATATGCCTGAAAAATACAGGGAATAGTAATTTTTCTGCCAAAAGTGAGAAATGGTGTGTGCTATACCTCAAACATATACAGAAACATGAATTGGGAGACAGAGAGGATACTTTTTTTCCCCCATGGCAGTAGTAAGAGTTAATCTGCCCCTGCCACAAAGCATGGATAAAGAAGCTGAGTTTCTACTTGAATCTTTACACAACCCTGTTCCCCCTTCCACGCCTGTCTGTACTTGTTTGCCGAGACAACAAACTATCATAGCTTACACAGATGAATTTCTCTTCTTGGATGTATGTAAAAGTGTTTTTTCACATGTATAATAAAACAAGAAAATAGGAAACAGACTTGGTGGAAGAGAAGGAAGGAAACCAGACAATAATTGCTGAGTTGTTTTAAACTTCTTACCACTCCAGTCCTCAAAAGTCACCTCAAAATATGTAATACTACTTTATTATTTAATCACATAAGAACTTTTCTCAAAAGTGGAGGTAAGATCTTTTCTAGTCTGCAGTTGGTCCTAACGGAGCACTATGCAAAGTTTACAGTCTTCATGAACTACTATCATTACATCGTAAACATCATCTTGGGGAATTCTGAAATGATCAGGAGATCAGGTCTGTGTGATCTGTACATGTTTTTTGGCTGCTGGGGTTTTACTACCGTGTTGAAGATATGATTGTGCAGTCTAGAGTATGCTGTGTTCTGTTTGCTCTTCTACCATCTCTAAGTATCTAAGAGAAGACGAGTAAATATTCCTTATCAGAAATTGGGATGTCTAGAAATTGCAGTAGCAACTTACTGTGTTAATTTCTCTGCACATGCTTCTGAGTTCATTGCAGGATCTAAATAAGCCAGGCAGATGCAGTCTGATGTAGAAATTATGTATTAATTTTAACCTTAAAATCTTAAGGCCACGGTGAAGGTCAGTTACCAACTCACTTGGTAACACTGCAGTCAGCTTACTTGATAACACTACGGAGTGGTTGAAAGGTAATCTTTGCTCCAGAATTTTGGGAGCATTGTGCCTTCTGTAATTATGCGTAATAGTAACTCTAGTCATTCAAAATGAACGGCTGACTTGCTTAAATTTGTTAGTCATGCAGTGAAGCCTACCAGCTACCATTATTGCTTGTACTGTTGCCTGTCCTTCTGTTGGCTATGGTGCTAGTTATTTAATTCTGGTAAGTAGTTCTGACATCTATGTTGCCACTGTTCAGAGGTATACAACTGATGTTCTCAATCTAGCAGACAGCAGCACTTTGCTTTTAAGATTTGACTAGCAGTTCAGGCTAACAGCTATCTTACCGATAATAGCAAAAGGTATAAATATTAGGGTAAATTGTGAATCACTTGGTGAGTCTAGTACTTTCCAACCTGTTATGTGAGCAAATTAAACATGTCCTGTGTTAAAATACGTTGTATGTGGTGCTACAGAGGGAATGATTCCAATGCTGTTGTATAGGAATGTAACATACAAGTAAAGTTTGAATGAAAAGGCCAAGATCTTGGAGTTCTAAATTTTATTTCATATGGCTCAAAACCATGTAATTACCTCTTTTACTGTTAGATAGCATGGGGTGCTTGTTTAATACATGACCGGGCAGGTATGTTTGTAGAGGGCCAGATGGGCTTTTCAAAGTGAGGATTTGTGATCTCTGGCTTGAGTACCTGGTCTGAAGTCTAATTTTGCAAATGTATCATCTTTGGCAACCAATATCAGGTCTAAATAGCTTAGTGAATGCATTGACTGGCCTTATTTAAAAGAGCACTGTTTGCAGTGCTTGATTTATTCAAGTTAGATTACTTAGGAATGTGCAATTTTAATCAATTTCAAATGTTCTGTTTCGTTTTTTTTTGTAACCTAACTTTGGAAAAACTTGTCAAACATTACGAATTCTAAAGCTCTAAAAGGCGCAGAGCTCATCTGTAACAAGCAAACCAATTTTTGTAAATTTGACATCCAGACACATAACTGGGGAACACGATCACCACCTCCTGTTGTTTAAGCTATCAAATATTCTAGGAAGAATCAATTGTTACAATTAAGTTTTGTCCAAGTATGAATTCTGTCTTACTCTGTAAAGAAGAGTTATGATTTAGATTTTCCATGTTTGATCCTTACCAGAGGTACAGGCTTTGGAAAATATGACAAACTCAATATTACTGTACACCATTCTCAAACTGCCTTCTGCTCTGTCTGCATCTGTTAAGGCTTCACTGCTTTTGCGAAGGGGGGGAATAAATAACCCAAGTTGTCATCTTATTTGGGGTGCGTTGTGTCGTCACCACACACACCACCCGCCACCCCCCCAAATTCTAGAATATTCACCATTGTGAACCTTCTTGCTTAGAAAAGCTGGGGCTGGGATGAATCTTGGACTAAAATTTAAAATGGTGTACGTGTTCTCACTTTAAAGTGTGTGTGAGCATAGTGAAGTATCAAGAAATTATGGTGTATTATTCAGTACAGTTATATGCACACCTGAAAGCTTGTTTGCCAGCCACATGCTCCTGGTAATTACCTACTCCATGTTGAATGAGGTGGATTCTATCATATGATAAATGCAAGCTGGAGCAGAGTGTAACAGGAGAATTGAAGCTAAAGAATCTGACAGGTTCTTTCACAGATACTTTACTGAAGACCTTCTAATAAATTGAGTTCCTCTTAGAAGAGGCTAATTCAGGGCCTGATGTCTGATTGAGACTCCAGCTTGATAAACTAGTATGTCTGGATTCAGGTCTCCAGACTACCTGAAAGTGGTTGCGTGGCCATGAATAATATAATAATGGGCAACGCTTGACTTGTTGTTGAATTGCAAATAAGTATTGGGGCAGCCCTGAGCAGGGACTGTCTGCTTGAAATCTGCTTGACTGATAGTTCCAAAGATAACCAGCCTGATACAGGAATTTAAATAAGCTTGGTTTTTTTTTTTTTTTTCCTCTTTTTTTCTCTGTGCCTGTAATGATGTTTTAGGGAGCTGTGACTTCCAGCGACACCTTGCAGCCTCAAAATTTTTTGGATAGATAAGAGATGGTCTAACAGCAATATACAAGGTCTGTGTTCTGGTTACGTGGTCCACTTGGTGAGCTGAGTTCATCTGTCTACCATCCTGTATTTCGTGGTTTTGGATGACACGAGGAATGGCTGTTGGTGTTACACATGCTGTTGAATTAGCCAAATGCTGGCTAAATTGGCAAAAAAAATCTGGGAAATGTTTTCTCCTTGGGAGAGTAGAGAATATATTTATTAGCCCTGTATTAAACTAATTACTATCCCCTTTAAAATAGTGCACATGGATTGAAATAGAATAACATCTGACCCAAATCCTACTGAAGCTGGACCATCCCAAGGTTGTCTGCTATCCTCATTTTGTAGTCTTGTCTATCATGGCTTGCAAATAGAGATAGAAGTCAGAGGAGGTTGGGAATGATGCCATTCCTATAGAAATGAAGCTTTCCTGATCTTTTGACACTGATTTATGTATGTCATGACCAGGTAAGCGCTTTATTCTTTGGACAGCTTGCCCACAGAGACTCTTCTTGATACATGAGTACCCTGTACATGAATCAAGTTCCTTTTGAAGGTCTTCTGAGGCTGGAGTTTGTTGATCACCAAAGGATTTCAGCAGGATGTCTGGTTCTGTTTTACATATTGCTGTCTGCTCTTAGAATGAAATGCAAGAGTATTTAGGTATACATGACTATTCTGAAATTCATATGGATTTAATATATATATTAAAAATCATTATTGTAAGGTTGTAGCAGAGGTTTTGGGTGTTGTTAAGATAAATCAGCTATATAATAATGTTCCATTTAAGTGAACGCACACTTGTGTTCCTGCCTGGTGATGAGCAGCAACTCTGTCAAGTTCCTTCTAAGAACTTCTAGTGAAATATTGGAGATAATTACTGGGTTGTTTTTTGCAGACCTGCTGTTCTGGGGGAAGGAGGGAGGAGGGGGATGACTGGCTCTAACAGCCCTGTAATTTACTGCTGCAAGAAGAATGGTGTAACGCTTAGTTTAAAGAATTCTTCACCTTTTCTGTCTGAACATACTGTGTTGCTAGCTCTGATAAAGAAAAGTTCTTCCTGGATTTATTTAATTTCTTTAGCTGTCAAGTGCATTATGATTTTAACCGGGGAAAAAAGCCAAATTCCAGAAATACTGTGCCACAGCTAATGGTATCTCAGTGCTTGACTTCAGGAGTCATTGAGTTTTCCCAGTGGGGAGCTAGCTCCTGGAGGAAACTTTGCATGCTGCTTTTGTTGTTGTGGTTTGTTTGTGATTTTTTATTTTTCTTAAGTAAGATCATGGACAGTATTTAGCACTTTTACAGGGTTTGGTATTAACTAACTGCTGGCTCTCCTGATTTTGTAACATTGAAATTGTGGAGATGGAAATACTTTAAAATTTTGAAGTGTTACATAAGGCTGGGGGTTTCTGGAGCTAATGTATTCTATGGCATTTCCAGGATGCTTAAATAAAACAGTGCTAGTGGCGTTGCATTTATTGTCCACTGTTGTCTTACGAGCTCTCTTAAGTATTGGCTTATATTCAAATTTCTTGTGTTTTTCTTTTCAGGCAAATTTTGAAGGGTGAGCAGGAGGTACCAGACTCGATGAGTTTCCATCGAAATGTCGGAAAAGTCAGGCCAGAGTACAAAAGCAAAGGATGGAAAAACAAAGTATGCAACACTCAGTCTGTTTAATACTTACAAGGGAAAATCACTGGAAACTCAGAAAACCACAGGTGAGTAAATGGACTTAAGTTTTGCATTCTGCTTCTTCATTATTTTAGCACTAATGAAATGTGCAAAGTATATAAATGAGCACTTAACCACAGCAAGATTTTTGAACTGCTTGATAAAACAGTTAAGTGGAAGAATTCTGGAAAGCAGTCTTGATTGCTCTTTCTGGTTAGCTGTAAATAAGAGTATCATTTCAGGGAGACGGCATTTTCAGCCTAGCAGGAAGTAGAATATAGGTAAATAAAACGATTTGTAGCTGTAGTCTCTGTTTGTTATCAGTGTATGACATGTCATCCTCTAGCTGTGCATTTACTGTATTTCATAAAGTGTTTGTGGTACTGGCAGTGTTAAATTAACAATGGGCAATGCCCATTTTCAGATCGGGAGCTTTGTCTATTTTGCAGACTAGCACTGGGTGGAACTTACACTGAAGTG
Organism: Ceryle rudis; assembly: GCA_033439905.1. Lineage (NCBI taxonomy): Eukaryota > Metazoa > Chordata > Aves > Coraciiformes > Cerylidae > Ceryle > Ceryle rudis. Next base: position 20,019 of record JAAGNO010025968.1, read on the forward strand.
TCAAAGAAGGCCACTGTGGGCCTGCTTTTTGATGATTGACTGGACTGAGAACTAGGTGGGGAATGACACTGAATCTGATCTAATATACTTGCCTAAATTTGAGGGTGAGAGAGGCAAAGTGTGTGCAAACTTTGTTAAAGTTAGGTGCAACATTACTTTTAAAGGTTGAAACTGAGATGTTTGTGATGATACAACATGCATGGGGTATTATCTTCTACTTGTTCATCCAAGCTGGTTAGCTGTGTAGTGCATTAGCTTCATGCTGCTTTTTCATACTTGTGGCCTGGAGTAAATGCAATTTGTAGGAATGTTTTTGCAAAAGCAGTGTCTGCCAGCTGAAACTGGCAGCAAAAAAGAAATGAGCTGATCCCATGTGGGTATTCTTGGATTCATCAAGGTACATTAAACCCCAAAAGGAGCAAGAGAATGATGCTTGACAACATATTAAAGGATTTTAAGACATAGCATCATATTTTAAAGGGCCTCCTGTAGCTTTCTGTCACTGAATGTGTATAAAGGCAGGGCCATATATCCTCTTTAATCTCTGGAATAAGCTAGTCATAGTGACTCACTATTCAAAAAGTGCTCGAGTTCTTCCAAACCAAGTGTTTATAATTCCTTTTTAAAAATTAAATTATGAAGAATTTTGAGTTTCTAATTCTTATGCTCTTAAATTTTCTGAGCTTCTTGCAGAACATTTTTACTGATTTAGGCAGCTTTGCGTGAATACTCCCTGCTAAACAGTGTTGTTAACTTCCACTTTCTGTTTTGGAGTGCAGTTGCTGCACGCCATGGATTACAGAGTCTTGGAAAAGTTGCTATTTCAAGGAGGATGCCTCCCCCAGCAAACCTCCCCAGTCTCAAAGCAGAGAACAAAGGCAATGACCCTAATGTGAACATTGTGCCTAAAGATGGCACAGGATGGGCTTCGAAACAAGAACAGCATGAAGAAGAAAAGTAAGTAACCAGTGAGATCAGGATTGTTTTGCTGTGCCATTTCTTTCATGTTTTCCCCAACAGTAGGGATGGGCAGGACCTGGGGAGAAATTGGCTGTATTTGACTGTCCTTGAGATAGCTACCAGAGAGGAAATAGCACAGTTACTAATTTCTGTGAGGAAGAATCTTGCTATTAGGGGACAGTTAAAAACCAAACAAATCCCCCTTGCTTAAGCTGAAAGCAGTATCCTTGTGAATGCCATACGAAGGGATAAGTGTTTTCTTTAACCACCTGATGTGGCTGCCTTTGTGTATGTTCTGATGGCTGCTCAAAGAAAATACTGCAGCATGTTTTTGTAAGATTAGTGTAATTAACTTAAAAGTCTCTTGAAGCTCTAGGAAGAATCCTTAGGTAGAGAGCAGTTACGAAATAATAACTTGCAGGCTTGAGAGCATGCAAAGGTCTGTTTAATTTAGTGTGATTGTGCAGATGTATGGTAGAGAAAGCTCAGAAATTGTTCATTTGTTTACATTTGTTTGAATTGCTGCATTATTTTCCTAATGGTTCTTAATATTTACACTTCAGTTTGTTTGCTTAGTATGACATTAATTCTACAGACCTAAAAAAAAATTCTACCTTGAACTTTACACTATTGTTTCTCACTCTCCCATCACTTTTATTTTGTATAAGCAAAATAAAAGTGATGGTGATGTTAATATCCAGCTGTATACTCTGTATAATATAATTTCCCATGCTCGATACAGTTTCCTCTGCTAAATTTGTTTCATACTTGTACAGGAGGTCGGCTAAAGAAAATAAACTAAAATTTTTCACTAATCTCATTAGAAAGTATTTTCAAGCAGTTTTTTTTCCATGTAAACTTAGAATAGGACATTCTCACCGCAAATACAGAAGTGTGTTTTAAGTATTTGTTCTTTAACATATAAATTGTTTTGAAAAACCCTTGAACATAGGGGCACCGATTGATTGTATGTTGCTAGCACTTGTGAAAGCAAAAGATTATTAAAAGTTTTATTCCCCTTCTTGCTGTCCCTTTATTTCTCCCTGTATACTTTCCTACATTTAAATGTTAAATTTTGACTTCTCTCTGTAAAAGGTTAGACTTCAGGCGTATACTGTTTGTTTATCTTTTTATTTTAAGCATATGAAACTACAGATTTACAGTTTTCTGCACAGTTATTTGTATGGTATTTCAACAACTTCCTGTAGTTAAGTCATGCTTTGTCTAGTTAAGTCTGTGTTGAGCCAGTAGCTTGTTTGACTAAAACGCGCTATTAGCTGTGTCTTTGTCTGCCTTTCCATAGGCTACTGCATGTCTTGGAAGTATTTTTCCAGTAATTGATGTTGCATTTAAAAATAGATAGCAGTCTCTTATCTGCAACTGAAAGGTGTTTGCAGTTGTATTTTCATATGTGTTATTCTGATAAAGGCCTCCAAGACCACATGCAAGGTAAACTAGTCAGGGAAGGGACTCGTTCCCAGGAACAGTATGCCCAGGTCACAAATAAATTCTCCTAAATTTAGACCATCTAATGCATCTGCTAAGTTTTCAGACCATTTTTGTAACTACTGCTGTATTTCTCCAGTATTTCAACATGCTTATAAATTCTGCAGTTTGCAAGTGAAGTGTTTTGGTATGCCTCTCACAAGTGGTGTGGATAAAGTGGTGTGTAACATCTTGATATCAGCTTGCTTTAGTTTAATTCTTCCTCTTGTGCCACTGCATTGGAGTACACATGAGTTGTTTGCCTGTGATAATGAATTTTTTTTTCCTGTTGCTTTCCCAAGTTATTACTCTTTATATAGCTATGGCCTCAGTGCTTTTCTTGCTGGATAGTGCAGCCTGTTGTGTATTGATTAATTCAGCTCGCACCAAGCTGAGTTCTTTCATTTATCAAATGGTACCCATATAAGACAGTCTTTGGATAACTCGAACTGTAAACAGGCTTGGCTTTGAAACAGTAGAACGGCAAGAAATAAAACTCTTAATGTCACGTTCTTGGTTTCACTTCTGTGTGACAAAGTACAGCCACTAAGCTCCAATTTCCCCAGCCTGTTTAGAAAATACACAGCTGTAAGAAAATATAACTAAGTGGAAACAGAAAATGGGAGAATTATTTTAATCTCAGTAATGTGTGGAAGCAAATCAAAATTACATTCAGCTGTCCTGTGAGAAGCCAGTGTGTTTCTTCTCAGCAATGATGATACTTCTTTTTGTGATTTTTACTTCTGTGTAATTTCTGAGACTATTGTGTAGCACTTTGGTCTGATAGCTGCAGAACACAAATGGAACTGAAGTCTCTGTTGCAGTCCTCAGAAATTTAGGATTGCTTTAGGTTATATTTAAAGCACTTACAATTGTTTATTGTAAGTTAACTCCCATATTATGCTAGTTATCTCTCCACAGGTATAATAAAGTGATTTGAGACTATTGGCTTTCCCCCGTAATTCCTGTTTTATCAAAAATGAGTACTACTGAGCTGGAGGTCTTGACTTGTTATCTGAATATGCAGATTTCAGAAATAGATATCCTTGAAAGAAATTAAACAATGTCACTGAATCTGTAGACTAGAAAGATCGTCAAGAACATGCCTGGTTTTTATACTGGACAAACTGAGCACCTGTGTCTGCCTCTTCACTGTTAAGGTGGTGAAATTGAGACTTTGTTTTTAATAGACTTAAACTTCTAGGCTCAAATTCATGGTACTCAAAATTTTTTCATTATGACTTCACCGTTCCTTATCAGTTCCTTTTACTTTGTAATTTCTGACACACACTTGCCTTCTTTCAATTCATGGTGGTCTTTAGCTCCTGAGGCAAGAGAACATTATTCCAAATTACTCCCTTTCATGCTTGTAGATTGATTGGGTTTTGATTTTCATACACTACTGCAAAAGTTGTAGTTCTGTTCATGCCTGACTACATTTTCTGCCCAGCCATTTTCATTCATTCCTGTCCACTTTGGGAAGTATACTTTTGAAAAAATTAGCTAATTTGTTCCACTTTTTAACTGTTATGATAACTTCTTTTTGCAGCAAAAGCATTTTTTTACATAAAAGTAGTTACTGGTTCTTCAGCTGCATAGTTACTTCATTTCATTCACTTGTTTGCAGTAATCTTAATGATCTTACTCTGTGCTCACCCTCTTGTATTCACAAGTGCTTTTCCTCTAATTCCAGACAGCCAGATGTGCCGCAGACACAGCCAAAACCTGCTGTTCCTGCTCCTCCAGAAGCAGCTCCTGTTGCCAAATCATGGGCCAACACCAAACCAGGTGGACAAGATGGTAAGTGGTGTTCAGGGTGGAGGGGTTCTTGACTGGGCCAACTGGGACTACAAATGCTGTGGAAGCAACTTTCTTGGCTGGAAGGTCAGCCAGTCACCTGTCACTCAGGTGAGCTCCAGCCTGATGTAGCAGCAGGTCTAACTGCCTTTTAAAGGGCTGGTGTAGTTGCCTCTTCTGGATTGACAGGGAAATGGTGGTGACAGGGTAAGCTCTTGAACATGTTTCTGGTGAGGAATGAAAATCTCAGTAGTTAGAATGCATACAATCTTGGCTTGGAAAGGAGAACCAGAAACAGTGATCATTCTAATAATAATTTTGGGTCGTTTTGTGCAAAATGTGTGTAGTCTTTTATTTAAATGCCTGCTACAGCAATAGTTTTCCCTTTGTTTTATAGAATCTTTGGTTATCTTGTTTTCAAAGTGATAGTGTTCCAGTAGGGTTGAGGGTGTTTCTTCTGGGAAATGCGTTAAAGGTGTGGTTTGGTGAGGTTTTTTAAAACATAATTGTATGAAAGGATAGAGAACTATTTCCATTAGTGTGCATCTTAGCTTGAGTGCTTTCATTACAGGTGTAAGATCAAAGTTAAATCTTCAACACATTTTTTAAATTGCTTGAGAGTGAGAGGTTACTTCAAATTCCTGTGTCTCCATTATAAAAAATAACCTACAACATGTTTTATTCCTTAAATTTGAGACTTGCAAGCTTTCTGTGGCTATAAGATACAGTTTTGGCTTCCAAGTTGAAGAAGTGAGTTTTCTTCTTGATAAAAATCTTAGAATAGTAAAGTATCTTTTGCAAGGAGGTAATTCCTAAGCCATTACTTAGAGTTTAACATTGCACAGCTAATGATTTTGGGTTTTTTTGCATTAAATATTAAAAGTGACAATTCTAGGTTCTTCACTTTTTGCTCTTCTCTCTGCTGTTCAGTGTCGTCTTTGTTGTCAAATATAGGAAAAAAAACACTGATGCAGAGTGATCTCCATACCAGCCTTTCTACAAACGCTGATAAGATCATCTGTGTTGCACAGGAAATAGTGATTTGGATCAGTGGCTTCAAAATGCATTTAGCTAATTATTTTGTAGTTACCATGGCAGTCTGTGTACCAAGCCCAGATGGCACCCTCATTTCATTCAATTAATGCCGTTGTGGTTTTGCTGTTTCAAGAAGAAATGCAGAATGTGAACTGGCATCAGCTGCTTGCTCTCCTCCTGGGTTTAAAACTCAAGATACACCTGTTGTACTCATGCTTTCCTAATCTGCAAATGGCTGGTAGAACCTGTATTTTTTCCAGATGCCTTGTATGTATTCCAGTAGTTTAGGCAACTGCTGCATGCTCTTAAAGCTTCAGCTGAGTGAGGCAAGGATAAAACCTTTGATGCTGGTGATGGCCATAGAGAAAGGAAGGACTTCTAAAATGTAATGGCAGCAGGTATTTTTCAGCTCTTAGATTGACTACAAGTTGGGGTTAATTGCTAGCATAACATCTGTGAGTTCTTTGACTTCTGAACGATTTGGCTATTTCAGGCAGCTAGCTTAAGAGTTCTCTAGCTGATCACTGAAGATGCTATGACTTTGCAGTTAAAACATTGTTGCTATCACTGTAGACTTGAGCAGAAAACATTTTGGCAGGGTTCATAAAACTCATGAATGCCACAAGATCTCTGAAGAGGCTTTGTTGTTAGTGTGACTGCAGTTTTCCGTCCTGTTAAGCAAGTTGTTGGATGTAGCTGCTTGGGAATGTCAAGGATCCAATGTCTATTAAAAAAATCCTACAAGTAGTATGATTTTGCTTCAAGATTTCAAGGCAGTTTGTAGGCCACAGGGTAGATAGTGGTATTCTGTCATTCCTTTACAAAGAAAGTACACAGAGTAAGGAGTTTGTTCTGTGCTTGACTCTAGATCTTAAAGAAAAAAAAAAAAAGGGGGGGGGGGGGGAAAGAAAAAGAAAAAAAAAGGAAAAAAAAAGGGCTCCAATTGCTTCCTCCCGGGGGGTTTTCTTTCAAGTTTCGGGTTAAAACAACCCAAGGTTTAAAAGTTCGGTCGCCC
>JAAGNO010025968.1:26410-81909 GCA_033439905.1 Ceryle rudis
AAAGGGTAGAGAGTGGTTTTCTGTTATTCTTTTACAAAGAAAGAACACAGGGTAAGGATTTTTTCTTTTGCTTTATGCAATATCTTAAAAAAAAAAAAAAAAGGGGGGGGGGGAGATCCTTGCAATTTTTTTTTTTGTTATGAAGAATTCTTTCATGGATCTGAGAGAACAGAGCGGGGGAAAAAAAGGGCATTATCTTGGTGTTTGGTGAGTTTTGGACAGCCTGTGTTCAGATGTTTTGTGAGTTTACCCGATAGTTTGTGTAGCGTAATATGATGTCTCTTACAGTAGCCAGAAGAAAGATAAGTGTAGGAATGTGGCATTATTCAGGCTGTTGGAATAGAAATATTCCCTCAGGAAGGTTGTCAGTGATTTGTCACTAGAATTCTACTGACCTGAGAGGTCAATAATCCTTTATATGTCTGGGGGGGAGAAATTGATTCAATGTAGATGCTCACAAAACTTTCTGAAGATGAAGACAACCTGTATATTTGGCTTCCCTACCATGTGCAACAGAAGTCTTAAATTCCAGTCCTGAGTTAGGATGTCAAGGGTTTTAGAAATCAAAATATGTTCAGTTCTCATACTTTTTTCACAATATAAAAGCTGTGGCCTTTTAAAGTCCTAAGAACTATTTGTTATTAGAACAGTAATTAAGACTAAGGACTTTTGCAGTAACATAGTTTCCCGTTCTGGGGTTGGCTATAGTTACAGAATAAAAGGAGGTAAATATTTGTCTGGAAGGAGAGGGGGAACAACATCTTAACAGAGCTGAAGACCTTAAGGTACTCCTTGTGTTAAGTCTTGTTCTATTATCCATTATTGCTCTCTGGTGCTTCTGTATTTTTCTAGCCCCAACAGGTGTGATAGTTGGCTTAGTAAATTTAACAAATTTGGTGGCAAATGCAAATGCTTTGTGCGGATTGTTTTTCCCTTATGTGACTTGTGTTACTGGTGAATGCTTTAACATTCACTTTTTAAGGATGGTCAGGCTTTTATTACTTTCTAAACTGTTCTGATGATAGAAAGTCATGACTTTGTGAATATCTATCTTACTATGTAGGTCCAGCTCTTCCAGTAAATAGTTATTTCCAGCAAGAGTTTCCCAGTCTGCCGGCAGCTGGGGATCAGGAAAAGTCAGGCAGAGAAAAAGATGCACCTGAAGAGCTCCATGGCTCAGGACCCAACTTGAGACCACAAAGTAAGTATATACTACAGATTTTTGTGGAATTGCATGAGTTTGTGTGGAACTTGATTATCGCAGATTACTTGTGTCGTATACAAAGTAAAATGGTAAGTGAATTATTTTAATCGGCATACTCCTGCACTGAGGATTTCTGTGGCTTTCTTCTGCTTTACTGTGTTGCTGGTGTGTGGAAAATAGGATGTTTAATCTTATTCTGCAGTTCGCTTTCCATTTTCTCAGCCTAGTCAGTACTCCAGTTGTGCTCTGAGGAACACTTGTTAGTTGCACAACACTGGCATTTTCTTACTACCAGCTGCTAAATGTCACAACAGCTAAAATACCTATTTAAAAACTATCTTAATGATGATTTATGTAATTTCTTAATATTAAGATTGTCCCCAAATGGTTAGTACTCATAAGAGAGTAACCTGAAAAATTCTGAATAGGAAGTTTAATCTACGGGATACCAAAAGAGTGGACTGTGATTTGAAAGGCATTGGCATCTTTAGCTCCTGGCTGAGGTGCTCTGACTGACTGGATCTGTTTCAGCTGGAGGGGGATTAGATCTAGTGAAAACAACCCTAATAGTGCTGGTTTTACATGTCTTGGTGAAGAAATGTATATTGCTTCCCCAGCTCCTTTTAAAGGGGAGGCATTTGGGATACTGCTTGTTTCCAGTGAAAAACGAAATTCCTTGTTTCCTCAAAAGTTTGGGTTTGATGATACTTGATTGACAAGGGATGCTTTCCTGCACTGTAGGTGGCACTATCTTGTGCTGGTGATAGGCAAGATGTGCCCTGCTTTTGGAGGGCTTAGGCTCTCGGGGTATCCTGAACTCCTTTCTGTGTTACAGGCCTTGGTTTTCCTTGATTTATTTGTCAGGTCCTGCAGATTGAGGCCATGTGCTTGTTGATTTTGATATAAAGAATAAGTTGTTGAGAAATTTGAGATGTGTCCAACACCAGATTAGGAAAGTAGCTATGCATGTCTTTTCCAGCCTTCTGCAGCACTGTTTGTGCTATGTTAAGCCCTTTTGGGTCTGACAGCAGAAAGCTAAATGAACTTGGCAAGTACTGCCCCTTTAGCAACTGTGCATTGCAGCAAAGAAAAGTGGAAGGAATTGTAATGGATACTTAGGAGCGCAGTTTAAAACTACTTAAAGGGTTTGTGCCCCTGAAATAACATTATTTATAGTGTATTTGTGAATTTTTGTTGGTCCCTGGGGATCTGAGGACTGCTGCTAAATGTGCTGTTTGTTTGTTTGTCTGAGCTCATGCTCTGTAGGCAGAAAGAAGGGACTGCCTGGCACAAGTGACAGGTCATTAAAATCCCTTATATTTCCTGGACTTTTTGCTAGACATTCACACCCAAAGTACAGCCCTCGATATAAGCCAGACTTTGGATAACTGTTTTCACTTAGATAATAATAGTTATACGTCATTTTGAGCTGCTTGCGAGTTTTGTGGTAGGCCTTTGATGCTTAAGAAGCTTGATCTGTCCCCTTTGACAGCATCCTCACACTGAGTCAAGAAGTGGCCCACTTAGCACAGCTAACTTGTTTTCTCTTCCTGTGCTATTATCGGTATCCTTCCTAAATTGCATTGTGTGTTGGAAGCTAGAGTAGGACAACTAGAGCAGTCTATAAATTTAACTCTTCCCCTTTAGGAACACAGCTGGATGTAGGGATACAGAGGATTAGAAAACAGCCTCTGTTTTCTCAAGTGACCAGTGTTTGTTTCAGTACCAAATACCTGGTTCTACAGTAACATGTATCTGCGCTGATCACTGTGTCACTGAAAACTGGGTTTAAAATAAAGTCTCTTTCATCATGCCTGTCTGTAAATCTGTAATATAAAGTCTGTTCTTGTTTTATCTCGTACTGATTCTGTCCATGCAGATGCCACTAGTTGGAGAGAAGGTGGTAATAAGAGCAACTCGCCCAGTTCTCCAGCTGATCAAGAAGCTAAGGGTCTTGGACAAGAAGATGGTAATGCTACACCAGCAGAGCAAAATGATGGCCAGAAGGCAGCAGAGAAGAGGGATGTGCGGTTACCACAGGTCCCTCAGCCCAAGCTGAATGGCCAGCAGCAACCACCTATCTCATCTCAGTACCGGGCAATGATGCCACCTTATGTAAGTGATGGTTATGTGAGAAGTTTTTAAGCAGCAGGGATTGATTATTGGCTAGCGTGATTTCCTTACGCCCCTTTCTACTCCCTTCATGGAACACTTAACAGTTCTCCTAGAAGGGTGAGATTGCAATCAACTTCTCAGAGGATATGGCTACCTGTTGGTGCTCCTGCTGTAGTGAGTTTGAACTTGTCAGGAGTTGATTAATGCTTGTCATCACCTTGGTGACGATGTCACACACTTCTGGTAATAAGCAAACTGTCTTGAGTAAAGAGTCTTGCTTTACTTCCATTGTGATTCCTGTGATGATCTTAGTATGCTTAATGCAATGATATTATTTTAATGAATGGCTCCTGTTTTTATACCTTTCTTAGATGTTTAATCAGTATCCTAGAATGGCATATCCTCCTTCCATGCAAGGTCCAACAAGGTTTCCCAATTCTGAGCCTAGCCGGTAAGAAACCTTACAAGTATTGTTTTTGTTTGTGAGTTTGATCTCTGTGACTCGATGGAGGAAAAAAAAGGGGGAGGACCACCAAACCAACAACAAAAACAACACAAAACCCCCCAAACAGATAACATAAAAAACCCCAAACACGACAACAAAAACAAAAAACCACCCAACAAACAATGACAAACCCCAAACCAACATTTGCAGTGAGTATCTCTATTATGATTATAACACTGGATAAGAACTGACACGGGTTAGTCTCACAAGTTTGGCTTGTGTGGAGCAGTGCCATGGAATGATTTGTTTGATAGCTCAACCTCAAAAATCGAGGGAATTCTGCACATTACAGGATTTTTGACTGGGAGAGCAGTAGTCACTTGGGGACACCTTTGAAACTTCAAACAGCATTTTGCCTGTAAAAGGACTCTTCATTGTTATAATGGAAGGAAGTGATTCCAAGTTCTCAACTCCACTGCTCTCTAATTATTATAAAATGAGTTTTCCTCCTTTCTGTGCATTTCTCCATAGTTGAGGATGGACATGCATGTGGAAATACAGGAGCTGCTTTAGGCAGTAGGGTACAAACATTGACAGGTGATCTGTGGTTGGGATGAGGAAGAGGGCAGAAAGGCTGAGAGGGATGGATGGGGGAGCTTAAATATAGGAGTAGGGAGAAGGTACAGAACCATTGACAGTGGGAAAGCATGTAAAGTATAAAGAAATCTCTTCAAGGTGAATAAACTGATGTTAAGGAAGAAGCCAGAACCCTGCACCATGGTATGTGATTTTCTACTGTCAACTGATGTTTGGCCTGTTTGTGAAGTGTGCAAGCAAGGCTATAGCATCTAATATTTCTCTTCCATAAAAATCCATCTGGTTGTATAGCAGTAATTATTTGAACTACAGGAGTAGCACATGTGCATGATAGTTCACATTATACTGTATTTGAGAGAAGAGTACAGCATACTCCCAGTAATTGTCATACCAGTTGACCTTTTATCTAGTTACTTTGTGAATAAATAGTCACAGTGGCCTTTGTTTCTCTGTTTTGTTTTTTGGTGTTTTTTTTAGAGGGCCAAGGGGAAGAGGACCACCTTCATGGTGTTCAGAACCTATTGAGCGCCCATCCATTCTTAGTGCTAGTGAACTTAAAGAACTTGATAAATTTGATAATCTAGATGCTGAGGCTGATGAAGGCTGGGCAGGTAAGAACATGAGATTTATTGTTTCTGTTATTTGTACATTGAATATCTCTGAAAGATTAACTGAATATTTGCTTATGCATCAGGTGCTCAGAGTGAAGTGGATTACACTGAACAGTTGAACTTCAGTGATGATGATGAGCAAGGAAGTAGTCAAAAAGAGAAGGAAAGTGGGTGAGTTGGTATTGCTAATTGGGTGTGAATGCCACTTAACTAGCTTGGCTTTTGGGAAGGTTGAATGAAATGAATGCAAGTACTCACTGCAATAACATTTATTCCAGTAATTTAATACCATTTTAAATTGCATAACTGCCTGCAGACTCCAGTCAGCAGGGTGTGTAGTAGAAATTATCCTTGCTATGAAGAACTTTTGCTAAGAAACATTGAAGATAGATCACCAAATACCTGTGTGGAGTACACCTTATATTCTTCTTATTTCTTTGCACATAGTGATGATCAAACACCATCAAAAGATTCCCAGAGTCCTGATGGCCAGAAGGAAGCAGAAGAACAGACAGGTGCTAAGTCTGCTACCCAGGTTTCCACAGCAGCAACCAAAGGGTCTTATGGCAAAAGCTCTCAGCCTGATCAGGTTTGTGTGTTCTTCTCTTCAGCTTTTCTGGCAACAGCCTTGTCAGGAGAGGTCTGACCCAGGTGTCTTTACAAACTGTCAGGTCAATTAAGGTTATGAACATGAGTGAAAACATCAGCTACTGAAAGTATTATCTGAGCTGTGGTAACTGATCGGGTGCTGCTTAGTCAACTTAGCTCCTTCTGGTCGCAAAATAAAAATAGCATGTCTTTATCTGGTGTGTTCTAATCCACAGTTGTGAGGGGTGAGAACTCTTGTGTCAGTTACTGTGACTCGACTGACAAGCTTAAATTTGATACTCTTGTCTCTTCATCCCTGTAACAGTGAATAAAGCCATTCTGGTGTCCATCACATTTTACAGTGGCACAGAGTAAATAGTGCTCAGTTGGCCCACGCGTTTTCCCTGGGTGTGGGGTTAGGGGTGGGTTTTTTTGGTACTGTGACCCACTTTCTTCAGTGCAACTTGTCAGAAGTGAGCTGACACATTACTGCTGTTTCAGGCACATAGATTTTTATATAGACCGTGCAGAATTTATCAGCTCAGCCATTTTGAGTTTTGGTTTATGCTCTAGTAGAGGAAGACTGGCAACCACCTCAGCTTCTACCTGCTTCAGCCCTATTTTTATTTTCCCCCAAAAAGTTACTGTTGGCTTTGAATATTTCTCAGAAATGTTTTTCTCGACACCAGGAATGATGAAGATGGGGGATCCTGAATTGATTTTACTTGCACTTGGTCTATATATAAAGATCACCTTGTCTTTCAGGGTTTAATGCTGCATAGAATCTGATGAAAAGCAGTGCAGTAACATAAACTCTGAAATGTGAATGTGTGAATTTTTGAAGTTAATTGTTTAGCTCCCAGTACATGAAGTAGAAATGTTGTTGCCCTTGTTTTGCATGCAAAGTTGTATGATGTGGAGATAGTTCACTAGGTGTAGTATCTTAATGCAGTAGAAAGTGGTAAAACTAGAATTTGTTAGCTTGATGTTACTAGCTTGCTCAACCCTGGTACTGTGTTTGATCTAATAGGATCGAGGTCCAGCACAGCCTTCTGTACATGAAAGAGGGGGTCCTGCTCTTCATCCGAAATCTATTCTACCACCGGTAAGAAAAATTAGAATTATCCTTATTTCCTTGAATTAAGTTCTTTAATGCTGTGGTGGAGGGATTTAGGCTAAGAAAAGGGAAAATATGCTTCATGTAGGGATAAGCCTTTTCTTTAACAAGGAAAAAGATCATAGTGACTGGGGCGAGTAAGAATGGGGCCCCAACACAGCCGTACTGCTACTTGTGTAAAGCAGCCTTATCTTGTAAGTGGCATGTGAAATTCATGAGAAACTCAGAGCTTTCAGTTATCCGTCCCCGTTTGGGAACTAGAGAGGATAGGGGTGTGGGAACAGTGCTGGAGGGCTGGCTGCCAAGGCAGCCGGGGAGGTGAAGTCCCAGATGACATGTGCATTTAGTAGCTGCTTACCAGTTTTCAACAGTCCTTATTAAAAATCTCTGTTAACCTGAGCTATCTTGAATTTCTTTGATGTGTGGGGAGACTTTTGTCTGCGATCTGCCCTGAGTCTCTGTTATTTAGAGCAGCCTGCGACCAAATCTAAAAGATGTTTGTCATCTTTGCTGTCAGTTTGCCTTGGTGATGGGAAGGAGGAGTGACAGGAGGCCAACTGAATGTTTACCTCCCCTTTCTGAGCTCAGGTTGCACAAGTCTGAACTGGAGCAGGAAGGTGGGGGATTGCTTTTTCTTCCAGATCTAAATACAGCTGTCAACAAATAGTAAAAATGCAGTATTTCAGCTGGCTGTTTAGATAATACATGTTCAACTTGACAACTGATCTTAATATTGCAGCACCCTCCTCCTCCTGATCGCCAGGTAGGACCTGGAAGGCAGGGACCCTTTCCCCCTAAACCAGTACCAGATGAAGATGAAATTTGGAAACAGAGGAGAAGACAACAGTCAGAGATATCCGCCGCAGTTGAGCGAGCTCGTAAGCGGCGAGAAGAGGAAGAAAGAAGAATGGAAGAACAGCGAAAAGCAGCCTGTGCTGAAAAGCTAAAACGGTTAAATGAGAAGTTTGGCTGTGTCACAAAACCCTCTCGGGAAGACCCTCTGAAAGAGAGGGAAAGGGAAAGAGAAAAGGAGAGGGAGAGGGAAAGAGAAAGGGAGCGGGAGAAGGAAAAGGAGAGGGAGCGGGAGAGGGAGAGGGAGAAGGAAAAGGAAAAGGAGAAAGAGAGGGAAAGGGAGAAGGAAAAGGAAAAAGAAGAAAAAGAAAAACTGGAGAAGGCAAAAGAGCAAGAAAAGGAAAAAGAGGAAGAAAAGGACATGGAGAAAGAAGAAAAGGAGAACGAGAAAGAGGAGGAGAAGCCAGCACATGAGGTTCCTGAGCCTGTAGAACCTGTGGCAACACCTGTAGTAGAAAAACAAGAAAGTGAAACCAGGAGTAACAAGGAAGAAAAAGGTATGCTTGCATGAAAGGAGGAGTTGCCTGTCTTAAATCTGAATCACAGAGCATCGTTGTAATCTAGGAGTCTTAATTTGCATACCTAAATAACCTTGTGCATCTAGCCCATTTATTTTCCTGGCATTTGACAGCTGTTAACTGTCCTTTGAGCTACATGTTTGCCCAACTTATCAAAACAGTAAAGGACAAAATGGGCTCTCTGATTTAGGCTGGATTTTGAAGAATACAGAAAGAAAAGCAGGCTTTCTTTTCTTGCTAAAGGAAGGTCAGCAACTTCTGTTGCTAAAAAGCAATGTAAATTATTTCAGCTGTCAGGAAGCCTAGAGAAGTAGACACAAAGAGCACATATTTAAACTTGGTCATTGTTTGTAGTGGAACTTGACCACAAGAGAACTGTTAGACTATGCTTAATAAAGTTGTGTTACCATTTGAATAGATAAAAGCAATTATAAAACCAAACCTTGGTTCATAAAGAAGTTGATTCAAATGTAATGTGGTAGCACTGATACAAGCCTTCTTAAATAACATAATAGTTACAACCTAAAGGCCAGTGATTGATTACTCAGTGTATATGCATTTAAAAGGAACAGTGAGAGATATATTAATAATTGTTCTGTTTTGAGAACTGGTTGTTAACTTTTTTTTTTGCTTTACTGGTTTTTGGAAACCAAGACTGTGAGGTTAGAGAAGGCAGACTGTTTTCATTTGAGAACATCATTTATTTGACATTCTGGTGAAATTTGTCACAGTTTTAAGATTTACTCTACATATGGGTTGGTTTGGGGTTTGGGTTTTTTTTTTTTTTTTCAGAAGATCAAGCAGTCTTTACCCGACAAGATAGTGGTCGGAATGAGAAAGAGATTTCCCAGGTCACTCATGAGAGTGAGCCCGATGCAGGATCTCAGCCTCGTCCTGCTGTTTCATCAGGCTATTCTAAACAGTTCCAGAAATCGTTACCACCAAGATTTCAGAGGCAGCAGGTAACTAAGCAGTTAATTAAAAGTAGTAAACTCATTAAGTGAATTATGTCTTCTGCCTCATTCTGAATAAGAAGGGGGCCATAGGAGTTCTAAAAAGCCTAAGTTGTTGGTTTCCAGCTTCTGTAACATCTGTGATACTGACAGGAATTGTTCTGCATGAAACACTTCTTGTCACTTGCAAAGTATGTAAGTGAGTAGAAGGCAAGAGAGGCTTTAAAAGAAATGGCTGGTTTTCCATCATTTGCCAAAAAAATCAGCAGAGCTTTGCTGTGTAGTTGCATGTGGAGCCTGGGGTCTGATGGTTATTGTTCTGCAGCTTTTCCTTAAAGGGTGTTACACTCAAATGTAATTTGGGTTTAGGTGCTGTGGTCCGAAAAGCACTTCTATGTTAATGACGTGTGACATACAGGTTGTTCTGTGTCTTAGCTGAACACCAGTGATGTAGCTATCCTAAATTGTCCTTTATTTTCTTAGTTCATCCTGATACGTATTTGTGATTAACTTTCAGAGTAGTTAGTGTCCTGGAGATAACTGTACTTGTTTCCAAGGGTTATTTGAATGCTGCTCAATTCTTTAAGAAAAAGTCTTGTAATACTGTTTTCTGTTATGCAGGAGCAAATGAAACAGCAGCAGTGGCAGCAACAACAACAAGGTGTCCTTCCACCGTCTGCTCCCTCACAGCCTTCTAGTGGGCCTGTTCCACCTCCCCAGCACAGACCTCTTTACCAGCCCATGCAGCCACATCCTCAGCATTTAGCTTCAATGGGCTTTGACCCCCGGTGGCTTATGATGCAGTCTTACATGGACCCACGAATGATGTCGGGAAGACCTGCAATGGATATGCCTCCTATTCATCCAGGTAAAATCTAACAGCATTTTTTAACTGCTAAACTTCCTTAGTTTTGAAATAGAAATCTTTCCATAACTATGCTATGTATAGTAATGGCAAATGGCTGGGGGGGTTTAAAAAATAAAACTGCATTATTTCACTGTTGGAGACAAAACAGATTTTAGTAATACTGGAAAAGTGATAGGGCATATCTCTGGCTTTAAAGCAGAATCACAGCTTTCTTTATCACAGGCATGTTGGTGACGGGTAAGGAGGTAGAATGTCAGCATAAGCCTTACTTTGGTAAAGGTATTAAATCTGGCATGAGTTAGATCGACCCGAGGAAAATACTATTTGTGTTTCATTACATGTTAGCATTTGATAGCTTGATTAAAAAAAAAAAAAAAAAGACACCAAAAAAAGTCCCACAAGAAAATTTGTTATTTTTATATTATGTATTAGCACCTCTAGAGTCTTACTAAATTTGTGTTTTCAGATTCTTGGCACTAAAGTCCTTTTTAATTTGTGGAAACCTCCTGGTATGTTTTGTTTGTCTTGAGGTGGGTTTCTTTGCTAATGTTAAACTGATTTCAGTTGCTGACTTAAATCTGTCACAGGAATTATGCCTCCCAAACCACTGATGAGAAGAGACCAGATAGAGGGATCAGCAACTAGTTCGGATTCATTTGAACATATAGCTCGCTCAGCAAGAGAGCACACTGTTCCTTTGTCAGAGCCTCGCGTGATGTGGGGGTCAGACCCGTACCCCCCCCACGCAGAACCTCAGCAATCTAGTTCCCCTCCCAAAGTGCTAGAAGAGCCTGACAATTTGAGGTAAGTCTGAGTTACGTATTCAGTGTCACTTCTCTGAGCTGTACATACTTACATACTTGGCTGTGTAACTTGCAAACCACTGTTGTAACTGACTGATTTATAGCTACTCTTCATAGAAGACTTTAAAAGGAGTTGTGGCTGCAGGATGCAGCGTACTTGGTGCTGTTGTATAAAACTAAACACATGCCTGCACTGTAGTGGGGTGGAGAAAGACAATTTACCCTTTGTTTAGGATTCTTAACCTAATTTGATGAACAGCGATTGCCATAATATTTTGAATTTTCAGATTTGCAGAACACTTCTGTAGTGGTGTCCAGATTTCCGTCTGCTCTCTGTGTATCAGAGATCTTCTGTCTGATGTATATTAGTTTCAAAAGTGGTGTGTTAAGTAGTGGTATAAAGACAGTCACTTTTGACCTTTGCTGCATGATGGATGGTCAGGAAGGCTTCCTCTACATCTCAGAAGTACTCAAATTCTTTTTGCTAAACTGCTGTCTGGGTAATACTTGTTACAGTAGCCTGCTAACTCAGAGGCTCCATTTAAAATTGCATTTATAGTCATTAACTGTAATAGATTCCTAAAGCTAATTGTACATTTGGCACTGAACTCTTAATTAGGATAAAATAAAATTGACCTATACAACTAGCAGCCTCTGTGAAAACTAATACTTGTTTCCTTGAGCTGATATCAATCATTCATAGAAAAGAAAATTATTTAAGTAAATATTTATGCATAATTTTTTTGCCTGCACCCTAACATTCTTAATTGCTGGCTGCTTAGGTCTGAGGCACACATGGAGCAAGAACGAGTTGCTGTCCCTGCCACTGCCTATCCTGTAGAACACAACCAGTTGGACTCTCATCCAAAGACAGACTTTTTCAGAGATTCAGGAGAGGTGGAGGTACAAAAGTTTCCAAGCAGGCCTTTGGAGGATGTACAATCTCTCCAAACTGACACACCTAACACAGGAGTTAATTTTGAAGGAGTGAATGAGAAAGTTACACATAGCTCTCCAGAAGAATTGGTGCCCGTGGGGGAAAGTCATTCTTCGCTAAAGAGAAGCATTTCCCATGGTTCAAGTCACTCTCTAAAGTCAGAAGACCAGAGGAATGAGACAGCAACAAATATCCCTAAATTAAATAACAGGCCTGTTGAGACAAAGGAGACGATTGAGAGGCTTGAGATTAAGCCGAAAAAAGAAATTTTGATCAGTAGAACATCAGAAGGACCAAAACCTGAAAAAACTTTCAAACCTAAATCTGAAACAAGATGGGGTCCTAGGCCAGGTTATGGCAGAAGAGACGAAGGCAGTGATAGACCAGTAAGAAGATCGGGTCCTATTAAAAAACCTGTGCTTAGAGATATGAAGGAAGAACGTGAACAGAGAGAAGAACGTGAGCAGAGGAAGGAGAAAGAAGCAGAAAAGGCAACTAGTGAAAAACCCAGCAAGTCTGAAAAAAGTGACAAAAAGGAAGCACCGCAAGTGCCACTGCCTCAAGCTGAGCTAGAGACATCTGGCTCCAGCAGCGCTCCTCTGGCTAAGAAGATAACCCAGGATGCTGCTCCAACACCAGCAAGTCAGGAGAGCAGTCAAACTGAGGCCACAGCTAAAGCTCCGGTTCAGCCACCTACACCTCCAGTCCAGCAGCAGCTACCAGCTGCCCAGCCTGCTGCTCCACAGCTTCCCCCTGCAGTACAGCAGCAGCCACTTGTCCAACCGGCAGCACAGCAGCAGCCACACGTTCAGCAGCCAGCTACTGCAGTGAAGGAAGAAAAGCAGACCGAGAAGGTAGTTAGCAAGGAAGTTGTGGAGAAACCACGCTTAGAAACCAGACCGGTAAAAAGAGAGCCTGGCTTACCACCTAGGACATACTGGAAGGAGGCTAGGGATAGAGACTGGTTCCCAGACCAGGGATACAGAGGCAGAGGTCGTGGGGAGTATTATTCCAGAGGTCGTAGCTACAGGGGTTCTTACGGAGGACGTGGTCGGGGCAGTAGAGGCCACAACAGAGAGTACCCACACTACAGAGATCCTAAGCCTAGATCAGACCATGTGCCTTCAGGCCCTGTTAGGCAAAGAGAAGAGAGTGAAACTCGGAGCGAGAGTTCTGACTTTGAAGTAATCCCTAAACGGCGGCGACAGCACGGTTCAGAGACGGATTCTGACAGTGAAGTTCATGAAAGTGCAAGTGACACACTGCTTTCAGACAAAGATAGTCTAATCAAAGGCAAACACCCAAAAAGAGAAGAGAGATCTGATGGCAAAAAGCCTCCAAAGCCTCTGTCATTCAAACCTGAAAACAGTATCAGAGTAGACAACAGATCCCTAGAAAAAGCATATATAAGAGATGATGAGAACAAACCCAAACCAGGATTTCTTCCTAAAGGAGAGCCCTCTAGACGAGGCAGAGGGGGAATGTATAGGCGTGGTGGCAGGGATCCTGGTGGTCGTCCACCACGTCCATCTACAATAAGGAGACCAGCCTACAGAGATAATCAATGGAACCCTAGGCAAGCAGAGATCATTAAACCAGAAGATGGGGAGCCTCCAAGAAGAAATGAACATTATGGTCCTATACCAGTTGATAAAAGACCTCCAAAATTTGAGAGAAAGTTTGATCCAAATAGAGAGAGGCCACGAAGACAAAGGCCTGCTCGACCTCCAAGGCAAGATAAGCCACCACGCTTCAGGCGCCTAAAAGAAAGAGAGGCGGCATCAAAGATAAATGAGGCTGTAACCAGCTCATCAACAAGTGCCACAGTTAGTAATGCAGCTAATGAGCCCTCCAACACTGCTCTGGATGTGTCAGGAAGTAAGACACCAGACTTGTCCAACCAGAATTCTTCAGACCAGGCAAATGAAGAGTGGGAAACGGCCTCAGAAAGCAGTGACTTCAATGAGAGGCGGGAAAGGGATGAGAAGAAAACAGCAGATGTAGCAGCTCAGGTGGCTGTAAAGGCAGGAGAAAACACCGGAGCTCCAAAAAGGGAAATAGCCAAGAGAAGTTTTTCTAGTCAGCGGCCTGGAATAGACCGTCAAAATAGACGTGGCAACAACGGGCCAGCTAAACCAGGGAGGAACTTCTCAGGGCCTAGGAGTGAAAGGCGGAGTGGTCCTCCACCCAGAAGTGGAAAAAGAGGGTGAGTACCAGCTTCTGTTAGGAAGCACGTATGATCGTAGTCTTATGTTGTCCTCTTGTGGTTCAAAATCACTAGTAGTTATTTTAGATGTGTAGTAACTGTTAGAAAAGAGAATAAGACAAACATGTGGCACCTGTAGCTGTGTACTTTTGTTTTTCCTGTTTTTATACAGACACTTGGAACATGGAGCTAAGAGCAGAGTGTTCTTAAATGTATGCGTGGTGTTAGAAAAGCCTGATTTGGGGGGGAAAAAAATTGCAGTACTGTTTCTTAGAGTCAAGCTATGTTTGAAGATTTGGGTGCAAGCTGAGATGTTAAATGTGTGAGCAGTTTTGCAGTTCAGTGCATAGATTGCTGCATTGCATTTGGCTTTTTGTGTTCTTGGATTAATCACCTAACAGACAAGCAAGTTGAGAAATGCTTGCCATTGAGAGGCAAGTTTTATTTCTCCACATGTAAAATTGAAACTTGATAATTATCTAGTATTAGTATTTGCCCACAGTTTTGTAGCCAGAGTGCACAGTAGTCTGATAACTGGGAGGCAGGACAAGACATTTCTTCATTGCATGACTACTCTGTTCTAGGACTCCTGTGCCTGGAGGTTGCTGTCAGGTTTTGCCTGGGCTTAAAAACTTGTGATCAATGCTCTAACCTCTGAGTTAAAACTATTAAGAGTTTATTTTGCTAATCACATAAAAATAATGTCAAAGCAGAAGTTGCATATTCCAGGCTCCACAGCAAAGTCAGAATGCTGCAGATCTGATCCTTAGGGCTTCAGATAGCTTTTGGCAAATGAGCCTGTGGAGTGAGTATATTGTACCTTGTTTTACATTTGCTCATATTGCATACTGTAAACTTGGTTTTGTTCTTTTTTTTTTTTTTTAATGGAAGGCTTTACTGGAGTTATGAACTGTGTATTTGTTGAGTTTTGGTGTCTCTACACAGGCCGAGACGGAGTTGACCTTAAAAATATGCTTTATTTAGTGCGATTCCTTTTGGCAACTGACCTTTTGATGTGTCCCCAAAACAGCATTTTACTGTTAAGTTTCTGCTCATTGAGAAGGTAAAAGTCTGGACCCTAATGAGAAGTTGAACAGTACACACTCGTAGGCTTATAGTGAGATTTTTCAATAGATTGTTAGCTCCTTTCTGGGTGTTCTCTGTGGCTAGTCATTAATTCCTCCCTCCTCCCCCCCATTCTTCCCCTCCCTTTCTAATGTAGGCCATTTGAAGAGCAGACAGCAACTGTCCCTGGTGTTGATCCCACCACCAACAACTCTTTACATCAGGAGGATGGAGGTGTTACAGCTGCAGGACAAAAGAGCATCAAGGATGCAAGTGGCAAAAAGAGAGAAGAACCTAAGGCTGGTCCAAAGAAGCCTAAGGAAAAAGTGGATGCCTTATCTCAATTTGATCTTAATAATTATGCAAGTACGTATTGATGATATGCTAACAACAATTTAAAATCCTGCTAGTGTTCCTGCATATAGAGCTGCATGTTTGAAAATGTAAAAAAAGGAAAGGTGATTATTTTTTTAAACCCCACAATAATTGTGGACTTGAGTATTGCTACTGTTGTCATTTATAATTAATGTGTACCTATAAAATGCGGCAAATATCATAGTGTATTTTTATATGTAGATAAGAATTTTCTTCTATTACCTAATCTGAGCTCTCGTTCAGACCATTTTCTGCCACACTAATGATTTGCTTAACCTTCATAAGCAAAGGCATACCACTGATAAGTTTACAGCTAATATTTGGGAAGGCTGTTCATTATTACATTTAATTTCTTATTTATTGGAGAGTTTTGTACAGAAATATCCAGTTTTTCAGTTCTTAAGCTTCTTTATCTTCAAACTCAAGAGCAAAGCTCTTGACAAGCAGAAGCTTGCCTTTAATCAGGGCCACCGTCTGTGCCTGTGGGGAAGCTGCTTCCACTCTAAAGCAGATTTTGGCTTGGTGCACTACATTCGAAGCTGTTAAAACAGCAGCGTGTATACCTTTCATTTTTCTATAGGTGTTGTGATCATTGATGATCACCCTGAAGTGACAGTAGTTGAAGACTCCCAATCTAACTTGAATGATGATGGTTTCACAGAAGTGGTGTCTAAGAAGCAACAAAAACGCTTGCAAGATGAAGAGCGCAGAAAGAAGGAAGAACAAACAGTGCAGGTACAAGACCAGCATTTATAGATGGAAAGAGTTCCTTGCAGTACTGGGTGTTGTGAAGTGTGCAGAATCTTCTTTCCCAAGAAGCTGTATTTTCACCTTAAAACTAGATAGGTGTATTAATAAAGTTGTTCAGAATTAGTAAATGAGATTCGTTTTCACTTAGTCATTTTAGTATTCTGTACTTCCTTTTTGGGCATTGTCTGGCAGGTGGAACTGGTAAACTGGGAACACCATTTTTTCATACTGTGGTAAAGATATACACTATTGCATATATATCAGCTGATTCCAAGAAGAAAATCTAGGGGGGGTGTGGAAGTTTCCTATGGTTAAATACCCCTAACAAAAACTTCTTTAAGACTGTCCTAACCAGTTTGCTTTTTGCTGCTATGTGGTGTACAATTGTTTGTCTATACAGACTGTCAGCTGTAAGAATAAAATGCACTCCTCCTTACAGGTTTGGACCAAAAAAGGATCAAGTGAAAAAGGCCGAGGTCAGAATTCCAAGCTCCCACCCAGATTTGCCAAAAAGCAGCAACAGGCAGCAGCCGCAGCTGCACAGCAGGCACAACAAGCTCAGGCACAGCCTCTGTGTACAGCACAGGCTCCAGGTCAACCACAGGCTTCTGCTCAGCCACAAAACCAGGCTGCAGGAGGGACAGCCAGCACAGAATATGCAGTGTCGGGCAAAGTTCTGCAGAACACCCAGGCTCACAATGGTCTAGGAGCTGAATTATGGGAAAACAAGGTGCCTCCTACAGCAGTTCTGAATGACATCTCCAAAAAATGTAAGTAGTGCCTTTTGGATTAGGGTTGGTTAGAGAATGCAATGTTGATTGATTGCCAGCTCTCCTTTGATGTCTCATTTGTACCTGCAAATGTATTTTGCACAGTGAATAGAGGGCAACGTTCCCAAGTGTGGTGTTCTAACCTCTGAAGACCTTGGAGAAGAGGTTTTATGCAATATGCTGTTACTCGGTAGTTTAAATTGTCATGTTCTTCATTCACTATGAATGAGCAGCTGTCGCTCCCTTCAGGAATCTGTGTTTTGTCAGGTTTGGTCATGCTTCCAGAAACATGATGATTGCCTCACTTGAAATCATATAAGTAGGTAGCACATTGTTAACTGCTGACTAGGTTAACAATTTCTTAATGAAAGCATATTTAATCAAGATGTCTGTAATTTAATTCTCAGTCAGTTGATAACTTCAGTTGAATGTATTTAGCAACTTTGTTTCTTAAACTCTTTTCTGAATTCTCAGTGGGACCCATTAGCCCCCCTCAGCCACCTTCAGTCAGTGCTTGGAACAAGCCTTTGACATCTTTTGGTTCGGCTACATCTCCAGAGGTAAGAATGAAGGGAAGAAGAGTTGCTGTATATGAAGATCACTCAAATTATATCCCATTGGGATTGGTACAGATTATCCATTTATTCAGGCGTGCACATACTTAAACTAGTATGTGTAGAATTCCACGCAGTCAGGAAATAGTGGAGAAACACAGGATACAGTCTATTGCTTTTATGAGTGCAGCATGGGAAAAATAGCTCTCAATAAAAATGTAGCCGTTTACAAATTCTACTGAAAGCCATTTACTGCATTTTAAAACTGTTGCCTAGTTTGTACTTGAACCCTTGTCTACGGGTCAGTAATGTAGACAGAAATGGGGTGTCTCCAAAGAACTAAAGGTCCCTTCTTAAATCACAGATACAAAAAGCAGTAGATGCTTTCTAACTATTTCTAACTGAATTAGCTCTATTTATCCTGTGGAATTTGCATAGCCCTAAATTTTACATTTAAACTCCTATGGTTTTGGTTTTTAGGGCTTTTATTTTTTTGTCTTGCCTTTATTGTTTTAAGTTGTAAGAATGTGACATAACTGCTAGGAGACCACTTTAACTACATAAGGAGATCTTCAAATCTTAAATTTCTAATTTTTCCCCTTGTATTGAACATGAATTTTTGAACTTTCATGAGAATATTATGAACCCGACTCTGGACATTTTGATACTGCACTTCTCCCTCTTCCCCTTCTCTACTAGTTCATCTTTGTCTTGTTTACATACTTTTTTTCATTGCCTTTTTTTTTCTTACTCTTGAGCTTATATAAACAGTGGTGACTTGAGGAGGAGCAAGTATACTTTCTTATTCCTTTTTTTTTTTTTTTCCTTTTGCAAATCTGTTGAAGTTACAAATAATGCTTTTGCTGGCAGAAGGTAAATGTGGTTTTCAGCTGAGCATATATTGTGGTATATTCCGAACTAGTGGCATTTTACTGATTTAGAAATTTTTTGAAATGCATTAAATGTTTACCTTTTAACTAGGGAACAAAGCCTGGGCAAGAAGGTGGAGTTGATCTTGGTATAGAAACTATTCAGTTTGGAGCCCCAGCTTCCAGTGGCAGTGACAATGAAGTTGGCCCTGTACTTTCTGAGAAGTCCACTGACAAGCTACCAGAACCGAAAGAGCAAAGACAGAAACAACCTCGGGCTGGACCCATCAAAGCACAAAAGGTAACAGGTCATATCTTAGTACAAATTTTTTAACTTAAAGAAGTTCAGATAAAAGGAGGTTGCAAATAGTTCATTCAGGTAGGACTAGACCTATAAAAATTGCATTCCCCTTTTAAATTTCCTAAAACAACCAACAAGCTGGTTCATGAAGATGTGGAATTCAGTTCATGGAGCAAGGGTAAGCAAGCAGCATCCTAGCCCGGCAGAGTTTGTCCATTGGTTCTGTGTTTGGAACAAGGGATTTGGCTAGCGCAGGGGTGCGATTATGGATTAACAATAGCTTTGTTGGGAGAATAGGGATGTGGCAGAGTGGTTTCGCTTTGTTTTCTAGTTAGGGCTTTTTGGTTTTCTCTTGAGCTTATTTCATGCAGGCTTTGAGAGCTGTTTTTAAGCAGGCACTTTGTTTCCGCCCTGGCTAGATCTCCAGTTTCAATAGTTCTTCCTGCCACCATGGCTGCCTTGCCCCCTTCTAAATGATGTATGGTACCCTCCTTAGTTTTGTAGCCAGATTACCAAAATAAGCAATACATCAAGCTGCAGGAAAAGAAGTGCTTTGAGGAAAAGGAAAAATGTTAGAGCCACTGATTTGAAGTCTCAAATTCAGATGCACAGATTTTTTTTTTTGCAACTAATCTAATAAGACTGGATAGATAATCAAACATACATCAGTTTAAAACAAAATGTATATTGCTTGCCCTCCAGAGACTTAAGGGCTCCATTCAGTAATCTTCTTGGATTTCCATTGTTACTGCTCATAAGGAGTAATGCTTCCTCCTCCCATCATGTAGATTACACTTAATGATCTTCCATGTTCATGAAACGTAGTCTCCTGTTATTTCTACCTCCATACCTATCTGCATCATTAGCACTCAGCACCAAGTTCTTAGTCCCAGAAAAAGATGGTTATAGCTGATGAACTTGGCTGGTGACTTACAGAACCAGCTGTTTAAGTCCTTCTTGATGTCTGAGATTTGGCAGGGCTCCTGATGTAATTAAAACCTTTTTGTCTTTCTAGAAGACCAGGTGTTTGTTGTGGTTGAATTTGGGTTATTTTTCCAAAAAAAAAAAAAAAAAAAAAAAAGCTGAAAACTTGAAAGTGCAGTCACCTGTAGAATTAATTTAACTTCTACCATGTGATGCACTCAGTGGGCATGCTGCAGTCCATGTTTTTTATTGCAAATTATAAAACCCGTACAGCAGAACAATATGCAGTATGTAATAGTGCTGGTGAATTGTAGTAATCCAGCACATTCAAACCCCTTATCTCAGCTGTATTAGCAGCATGCCTAAAACCACCCCCATGAAATCATTTAAAGATCCTAAACTCCAAAGTTAAATAGAGAGTATTTCTACTTTGTGCAGAAAGTTCCTTTTTTCTACTTGGTTATAGCTATTAAAACTTCTGTGGAGTCTGTTGAAGGACAAATGTGTAATTAAATGGTAAATTCATTGGAGATTAATGTTTTTGTGCACTTTTCTGAATGAGAGGTTTGTAATCCTTTAATTGTTGATGACAAAAAAGCCCAACAACAAACAAACCTTTCCTACCCACCACCCTAGGGTGATGTTGTTTGCTATGAAGCCTAAATACAAACTTAGGCTCATGACTGGTAGTTGGTATTGTTGAACTTATATGGGCAATGTAAGAGGGCCACACTTGAAACAAAGTAAATTGCCTTTCCAAGTGTGACCTTAAAGTGTCTGGAGGAATTTCTGCCTCTGTAAACTGTTAGGGCAAAAAATATTTGGGGTGAGGTGGGTCTTATGTGCCCTGTTGCTGCATTGTAGAGCTCAGGTGTTTGCTTCTGCTGTTTTCTTCCTCCCCTCTGAAGCTGCTGGCCTCCCGAGGGTACCATATACCTTTGGGGAAACTTCACCCTCCCCAAAGCTCAAAGGCATTGTATTGTAAAGAGTCTTCATCTACTCCTGAAACAGCTGTTTTGTACTTAGAGACAGTACCAGCAGCTTCTGTCTTTCTATTATCAAAGCTTAAGGAATAACACTTTAAGGACTGCCTTTAAGGAAATTTTGTGCTGCTCTGATTGAAATGGGCCGAGTAGTCTTAGCCAGAAAGGATGTGGTCGTTTAAACAGCAGAGCAATCGGATTCCCCGAGACCGTTCTTTCAGATTTAATTCAGCTGCACAAAAAGGAGCTACTGAAGTGCAGCAGTTGGTCCAGCCTTGGTGTCTGCAATATAAGGCAGTGCTTGCACATAGGTGTTTTTGTTTCTGGATATCCCCTTAGTGCTCAGTTCCTAGGGAGAAATGCTGTCAGCATCCCTACAGTGAGGTATCTTCAAATCAAGGTAGACTCTTTTGTTCTAGTTTCCCAGGGCCCTATAAAATCCTGATTGCCTGAAAAACCTAAATAACCTGTGTGTATATGAAGTCTTGTGGTTTCTGTATTATTTTGTACTTTTCTTGTAAGGAAAGTCATGCTGGCTTTCTTCTGTAGGCTTTAACTAGATCTTATTTTAGTTGAACTCTGCCACTTCGCATAAAACACTTACTGCTTGAAAACAATGGTTTATGTTTCTAATGTTCAAAATTAATGCATTTCATGTACATATTGCTAACTTAGTTTAAAATTATTTAGCCGCTAGAAAACTCTTACCCTTCAGGAAAGCTTTGTTAGATTAAAACAATAATTATAAGCATGCTAGAATACGCTTGTGCAATAGGACATGGGGGGGAAGACATAACTGACAAGTTAACACTAACTTAGCTTCCAG
Source organism: Ceryle rudis (assembly GCA_033439905.1). Taxonomy (NCBI): domain Eukaryota; kingdom Metazoa; phylum Chordata; class Aves; order Coraciiformes; family Cerylidae; genus Ceryle; species Ceryle rudis. The sequence goes on from JAAGNO010025968.1 coordinate 47,642, forward strand.
ACTTGAGTCCAGTAGAAAACAAAGAGTATAAACCTGGTCCTATTGGGAAAGAGCGTTCTTTAAAGAACAGGAAGGTGAAGGATGCCCAACAGGGAGAGCCTGAGGGACAGGAGAAGCCATCTCCCACCTCTGTCAGAAGTCCAGAACCTGTCACTACAAAGGAAACCAAAGCAGCAAGTGAATTGAGCACGGAAATAGGAACGATGATATCTGTGTCCACTGCAGAGTTTGGAACAAACACAAAGGTAAGAAAAATACTGACAAATGACAGTACTATATGTAAAATACTATTACAGTGATGTAATTGACACTTGGTTGCCTGCTGCTGGTAATTACCTGGACAACAAAGTCCACTGAATAGCAGATACAAAATGTATCAGTACTGCTTGAATTGAAACAGTTCTCCAGAAGTGGTGTGGAGACACACTGTTTGTCATACCTCTGCACAGAGATCAGCTTGGAAGGCTTTATATTTATTTTCTGTCTTATGAATGTGAAAACTCTGTCCTGAGCTTTGCTGTGGAGAGTGGCCCTGGAGGCTGGTATAGGCAGCTTCTGTAAACTCAGATCTGTGTGATATATGCAAGATGAGTGCTTGACTTTCAGCTGCTGGAGTGAAGTAGTGTGTGTGATTGTTGGCTGAGTGCATGGATGACGTCAAGCTGTGATTTAAGTACTATTTGGTGAAAAAAGAAATCTCTAAACTAGGAATATGCTGAAGCATTGAATAAGGCTCATTTAATTAACCTTAAGGGGTTTTGTGTCAGCTCCTTTTGGCTTGGATATTGTCAAGGTATTCCTTGCGGAACTCCTTCAGGATATTGAGGACTTAGCATAGTTGGCTGTGTGGAACTCCCCTGACTTATCTCCAACTACCCCCAGTAGTGAGATGGTGACTTACTGTCAGGATTCATTGTTCTTGGCTGTGGTACGTTGATAGCACTGGCTGAAAAACATTCACAGCGGCGTTCTCCTTTTTGCCCAAGGATCAGTGTGGGGACAGCCCTCGCTACGGCAGCATTATGTCTTGAGTAGGAATTATGGTTGTCATCTCTTTAATGTAAAGAAACCGTGCAGTTTGAGTGGTTAGCAGCTAATAGTTACACCTGCTTTGGTAAAGGGAAAATGCTTCTTGTATATTTGTAAAGTGGGTTTGTGAGTTTAAACTCACACATGCTGTCTTAATCTTCCTTTTCCTAGTCTTAAGCAGAAGTTTTCTTACGCCATTTAGGAAAACATCCTCTGCAAAAGCTACATTAGTAGTTGAAGAATCTGAAATGCAGATCACTCACAATTTATATTTGTCACCTGCAGTTGAAGGGGTGAAGAAAAAAGGACCATTCTAGCAGTTTTTTGTCAAGGTGTCATGCAAGGAGAAGATCATATCTCAATGAAGTGTTGTTACAGAGCAGGTGTTAAGAAAGGTATTTGTGTCCAACCTGGTAGCTTGAAACGTGAGTTTTGAGTGAAATGGCAAATGTATGAGAAAATTCAGTGCTGGGATTTCTCATCCTTCCTGGGAGCTTCCATCCTGTAAGTAGATGTGAATGGTTTATGTTGATACCAGAAACAGATATAAGTGCCCTTCTTGTATGCAGAGTCAGAAATGTAGAGCAGTAAACACCATCTTGCTCAAGTATTTGGTAAGAAGACTGTTTGTACATGTCAAGTGCTTTCTTGCCGACTTTCGAGCTCCTGTGACCAAATGTCACGATAAAAGGTGCTTCTTATATGCCACATACAGAATAGGAAACACTTTTGTTGTTTAGTCCAAGCTAACTTGATAAGAGGAGCTCTACTGAAATCAACATAATTTCCTCTCTACAGCTGTACTTCTTGAGATTCTCAAAAAGTCTGGAGTTTGTGCCATTTTTGCCTTAGCTAAACAGGGCTTGTCAAGGTTCTTTGAACTACCACGGTATTAAAGCATCAAACCTCTGTCTTCTGTAGGGAAGACTGGACTAAAAGGAAACTTTGCTGGTTTTGCTGGATATGAAAATTCTCAATAATTTCTTCCTTAACTGTTTGCTGATAGAAGCATTTAATAATAGTCCTAAATATTCCTATCTCAACAGTCCCCGGTTTGCTTTTGAATTTCTTTGTCATGAGTAGTTCCCAGGGTATGAGTAAGTTTTTCCTAAGAAAGGATTGATTATATTTAATACTATGGAAGTTGAACCAACCACCTGTAGATTTATTGGAGATAAACCTACAGATAAACTTCATCTAGATTTTGCAGGAATAAACCAGTCTTGCTACTTTTTAAAGTGGCTTTTAAAATGGGTTGAAATAGTGCTCTGGGCTCAAAGTTCCTCTGTGGATTTGTAGTGCAACTGCTTTATCTTGTCTTTGTATTTTTTCCATTGCTCCTTAATGAAGGAAGAAGTGATGACATCTTTAATCTCTTGTTTCAATGTCAGATGTTGAAGTTTTAGCAAACTTAAATGATTTCTCTTGACACTCTTTAATATCCTTGCCAAAGATAACTGCTCAGCTTCCAGGAAGGCATACTTTCTTTAGTGGATTCAGTGATTTAAATGTCTGTAAAAGTCAAGCCAGCTGCCCGCCTTGGGAAGCAGCAGCTTTGTAAGAATTACCCCATCCATCCCAATATAAATATCTTAATAAGAGAATGTGTGTTTAATCATACAAGACTGTTTTACCTTAAAACTGTATAAATACAAATGAACTCATACTGGTGGGATGTTTTGAGTATTAACATGATGAAGCAATTGCAGCTGTTCTCTTGGGTGTTGCAGTACTTTTGGAGAAAAGGCAATTTGTAAGTCTCTGAATCAGGTAAAACACCTTGCCCCTTGCCTTTTACCTCCCTACCACTTCTAAAGTTCTGAAGCTTTCAAATCACAGGAATTATCAATATATGGATGTGGACATTGCAATGAAATGTTTGCATGGGTAGCTGGTAACAGCTGCATCTCTACAAAGATGATGTCTAAAAGGACACAGGCTGTCCTTGAGAAGAAATGTTGCTCTGATTTGGGTGATTTAAGTGAATCAGGAATGAACCAAATAGCTAATTAATCCCATGTGTAGTACTTGTGTATAAAGGACCAAGGTACTCCCTGATCCTTCATAGCAAGGTCAGCTCTGGGGTCTTCCATGTCCTTTTGTTCATTAAGTCATTTCAGTTTTAGTGATTTTTTTTTTTTTGAGCAAGTACGTAGTTATAAAAAATTTGCCTATTCTTTTTCTTCAGGTATAAATAACTTGTAGATAACTCAAAAACAAAAAAAAAGAGCTTGTGCAGATTTTTGCTCTTGCTTTTTTTACTGTTACTACTTTATGATAATCAGTTAGTTTCTGCAGTACAACAGTTGTACCGGAGAATCATTTTCATTGAATTAAAGCTTATGGTGATAAACCATATATAACAGATTCCTAGACTTAATGGACCAGTAAATGAAGGATGGTGGTTAACCTACCTTCCATGGAGTTGTAGGATGGTTCAGTATTGCAGATATACTTTTAAGGGCACCAGAGTTGGTGTGGTGGTTTTTAGGTAGAATTAAAAACAAAGCATTTTTGTGTTCTGTTTTTGAAGTAAGAAAACTAATGTCTTGATCTACCTTCTTTTGTAAGGCTTTTCACTGCTGTAAAATTTGCATATAAACATTGAAGGAATTTTAATAATGTTATATTAGAAACTTCCTCTTTCTTGTGCAGTAAACAATCTTAAAAAACCAAGAAGCCAGTTAATAACCTCATTAGAAGGACCTTGTGATTAAAGCAGTCTTGCGTGCTTACCTTCATCTACCCAAACTGAGATTACCTATTGGAATCAAATATAGGTGTGCAACTTGCAGTTTTGTAGTTCAGATTGTGGGAAACATTGTTTATCTGATATTTCACCAGTTTAACAAGTAAAGGAAATAAATAAGTGGAGAAAAATAGTTCTGTTTCCTTTGTAAACACAGAAACAAGTCCAGGTGCACATTGCGTCTGCTCTCCCTGCATCACGGTTTAGCTTGCTGTCCTGGGCTTTTACCAAAGTGAGCTCATCTTTGTACTGAAGTTTCTTTGTTATTTGTCAGCATCTTGATGGTTTAATTGTTCTCTTAGGAGACATTGCCGTAGGCTTGAGGAGTAAATGAAGTGTGCGCTTCTTTAATAGCTTATCATACTGGTTGGATACAATTAAATAAGCACTCTGTGGTTTGTGTCTTCAAATTCATTGTGTTGGCGAGTCCAGGAGCTCATTAACAGTCCAGCTGCTAATTTGTCCTTTAATTCCTTCTTGGTGTTTGGATCAGTAAAAAGGATAGAGCCTTTTCTAGGCTTCAGATATGTAAAACTTTGGAGTTTGCAGTGCTTGCTAGAGAGTGGATCTCAACTAATGCAAGGTTGCGCTGTTGATCTAACAAAGTCTGTGGGTCAGGTTCTGATAACACCTCTTTGCCTATCCAGAATATGCTCAGTAGATATCTAGTGACAAGAACTTAGAAATGATGCTCAGCATCACTTCACAGATATACCAGTGCTGGTTTTGTTCCTTGTAGGTCATTCTCTAGAGAGCTGGCAGTGTTATCAGTGACACACTTTCATCAGGCAGTTTGTACCTACAGCTGCAGTAGTCACAACAGCTGAGTCCATGAAAGCAGACCTTGTTCATTGAGCTCATTATGGTCCACTTAACTGTGATAAATAAGCTTCAAGGAAAGTTTCTGGGTAGACTGGAAATTTCAGTCCTTTTCGTCCTTGAAATCTGCCCAATGCAGAAATGAGAAGGTAGATTTCCACATCTAGAGAAACTGAGTCTTGTGACTTTGAGAGACATGGCTTAAAGGAAAGAAAATTGTTTTGCAAACTGCAACCATCCCTATGTGCTCTTTTAATTTGGAGGGCCTTGCTTGTCACATATTTACCCAAGAGATTTCTATTTTTATTTAAAGCTACAGAAAGCTTTTGGCTAATATTTTTACTTAAGCTGAAAGTGCCTATGGGTGCCTAAAGCATCTTGAGTGACAAATGATAGCTGGTTGCACCACCACCATCCAGTATGTCCCGTGCCCAGGCAGCACATTACTCTGTGTATTTTTGCTTACAGACTGTATTTTGACTTGTCTCCAGATGTGCATTGTGAGGTCATGAGACAAACTAATCTCCCAAGAATTCTTCTGACCTCAGTATCAATTCAGCAATAAGTATTGCTGAACATGCCTTCTAAGAAAAAAATGGTGAAAAAATTCTGATCTTCTGTTGCTTAGTGAACTCCTGCTGTAGAAAGGCTGACATCTGTCCAAGAAATTTAAATCTTATTTAGGTAAGGGAGATATTTTAATGGAATTATTTTTCTTCACAGGAGTCTGTAACAGACTACACTACACCTTCTCATCCTAACACAGTGGCTACTAGCACTACAAAAATGGAGGAGACTTTGGTGACGAACGTAAGTCTATTGCAGTGATCATCTTGACTTTGAAGACAAGAAAATATTTTTCACATTTCTTTAAAGCACAAAATAGTGCCTTCAGTAAACAAGTCACTAGGGTTTCTTTCATGTTAACTAGCTGTGCATTATCCAGTAATCTTACTCTGAAGGACATTTGGTTTGATTAGTGTCTGCTCTGGAATTCTTAGGTATTTTCTTGTCTTTCGAACAACCACAGTGAGCTGAAGAGCAGAAAGTGGCCAAGATGTTTCTAGGGACAATTGTAAAAAAGCAAAGACGTGCATAATGGAGTGTGCTCTCAGTGGCGGTTGGGACTGAACCTGGTACCAGTAGCAAAGCTCTGTAGGCGAATTTGAAGAAAGTTTTTACAAACAAATCCATTTTGAACTCTAGCCTGAAATCACAGCAACTGCATGTAAAGGGAGCAGCTTAATTGTTTCTGAAAGCAGATAGCAGTCTTTCAGTAGTTCAGTTGCTACAGAGATGAGAAGCTTGCAGACCTTATGAAGCCAATGATTCTGACTGCGTGAGCGTGGTGTAGCAGTTGAGAGGACTTGCTGGGTTGTGATGTGTAGCGAAATCAAGTTTGTCTTGATTGTGCTGGGATGTCAGGCAACTTGGATCTTGTGATTTTTGTTGTTTGAGTAGCAGAAATAGAACTGGCTCAGAGTTGAGTTACTTGTTAATTGGGTGAAGAAAGAATTATACAGTACGATCTTAGTTTTTTATGAAGATGTCTTGTGAATTCCATCTAAGAAATGCTTTTCAGCTTGCTGCAGCATCTTTGAATGCAGTTTTGAAACAATACTGGTTGGACTTGCTCTTCTGCTGGATTTTTCTGCTGGTATTGTGGTTTGTGCCTTTGGTGGTTAGTGTGGAAGACTGAATTCTTTTGTGTTAATGATGTTAGTGTACGCTCCCCTGCGGCTTGTTGGAGTTGCATTTCCAACATAGGAAATAGGGGCTCCTAGCCACAAAGGATCTGTGCTGTCACCTGCTTCACACCTTCAGTATCTGTGTCTTTTGGATTAGCCTTATCTCATCCAGTGGAAGTTCATTAGCTGTGCTCTGAAAGGAGAAAAAAAAAAATGGTTAGAAGTAATAGACTGGCCAATGCAGTATTTTTGATATATTTTAAACTTCTAGGAAATGCAGCAGGATTTTCTTAGGCAGAGATAGCGACAGCATTTTCAAGTTTTATTTCCTAAAGTTTCACAACTTTCATCTTTTCAAAGAGAAGATAACTGAATTCAGCTATTGGATGGCAAATCTGTTTTGGTTTATTTCATGGTCCTGTGACTTTGGAGGTTTATAGCTTCCTCTTTTCAGAAACTGCATCTCAGAACTCAAGGTCATGAAGCCCCGTGTACCATATTGGTACACAAGGGGACAGACTTGGCTCGGGAAGAATTTCTGCATATCAGTAAACTGAAATGGTGCTTTAAAGTAAATCCCAAAGCAGAAAATTGGTATTTATGCAGAAGACACTTTAGAACCGTAGTCCTCAGCCTCTTAAAGAGATAAGCATCTCAGCACCTGCTGAACGGACTTTTCCCACCTACCAAATTTTCACCTTATTTTATCAAAATCTCCCTGCCAAATGCTCAAGCCTTGAAGAAATTGTAGCTCACTTAAAAAAGCTTGAGCTTTGCTTTTTTGGGGCTTTTGTAGTCGACGTAGTTAGAATGTGATGTGTGTTGCCTGCCTTTCAGGTGCCCCTGCCCCACACCCTTCCCCTCCCTAGGAGGGAGACTCTACAACAGAGCTCCAGCCTAACTCCAGTTTCTCCCGCTACCGTCGACCTCACCCTCAAGGTATGTACCACATCCCTCTAAGGGTCATTTTCTTGCATGCAGGGGAAAAAGTTAATGGAGAACTTGCTGGTGAACCTTTTTTTTAGAGCCTTCCTTTGTTTCCTCTGCTGAACTGCTTTTGCATATAGACGGATGGCTGAAACACAAGACTATCAAAGGATGCATTTAAATTATAAATCTCTAACCCCGTTTTGCATTAACACTTGGCATCTCAACTGATCTTAGCTCCCACTGCCCGGAAAAAAAAAAAAAACCTATCATTTTAGCATTGTACCATAATGTTTGTGACAAACCATTAGAATCTGACTGAGGTTTTGGGGGAGTTTAGCTTAAAGTAAGTTGCCTGGTTTTGTATTAAAGGCTCTAAGGAAGCTGCTTTGTAAGCCAGGCTTGATTTGTCCTTAGCTGTAAGATTTTGGTGCAGTGGTAATGCGGTTTTGAGTTGGATGGCTAAAGTTCTAAATATTGAAATGTAGGTGATGTGTTGGTGTCTTTGAAGGGCAGGTTGATCGGCTAGTCAGAATGTGCTCTGTTGCATTATAAATGTTTTGTGCTCTCCTGTGTAGAGCAGGTGTGTAGAATATTTTGACTGGTGTTTTCCCATCTTGTTGGGTTCTGGACTGTGTGCATTGTATAACTCACTAACATAGAGTTGAGCTCTAGCTTTGCTACTGTATCTTTAGAAGTTTTTGGTCATCTTTGTTTCTGCTTGTTTTGTTGGGGTTTTTTTTTCTTTCTTTTTTTGGTGTCCTAGATCTGCTTTGTGATTGTGACTGAACCAGTAGAAATACTATTGCTGCTTCTAGTATTAAGAAAGAGTGATGTTTGGACTTAGTTTCTCTCTCTCTTTTTTTTTTTTTTTAAGAGAAATTGGGTGCAGAACTAATGCTGGAGAAACTTGCTTGTGTATCCCAGTGAGACTGGTGTCTCGCTGACATGGTTTGACAGCTGCTTCACATGTTCTCTACAGATAATAGTTTTTAATGATATCTTGTTGAATCTTTGGTTTTCTTTTGTTAACACTGTTACTTCCTCAAAAAGATGTAACATTACCTTAAAACAGTAGACCAGCAAAAATGGGGAGAGGGCTGGTGAGGGACAACTAATTTAACAAAGATCTGGTTTTCTATTGCATTCTTGTGTAATAAGTTACAATAATCTGACATTCTGGCGCCTGAAAGCATTTTTCTAAAATAGCAGTTTCTGTTTAGTAGCTGGATATCTGATGCGCATGTAATGCAGATAGGAATGTTACTCTAGTGTGATGCTGCAGAGGACATGACACTGCTCAGTTAGAAAGCAAACTGCAGTGTTTGTGGTGTTCATCCTGCAGTTTCTTTTTCTGCTGTTCTGGTGTTGGTGATTTGATTGCTTTCTCAGGTGAGAACTTGGATGTGCTACTGAAATATGTTGAAGATCCATGTTTTGAGGCTATCTTGAAGAACACCCTGACCAAAATCTGAATGGAAAGGCATTTGGAAGCAGCTTTGTCTTTTATTTCTCTCTCTTAGCCACTGGAGCTCTGCCTCCTTTTTGCAAATGCTGAAGGCAACAAGCTCGTGTTGAAGCACACTCTTGAGCTGATCATTTTCACAACAGGCCTTCTGGTCCAGATAGAGCAGAGCAGCTCTTCGTGTCATCCTTGCTTCTTTAAAAAGATACTTTTTGAGTAGCAGAGAGGAAAGCATTTCCTTCCTTCCTTCCTTCCTTCTCTTAAAAGAACAAGATCTCCAGGCTCTGCCTCCATAAAGGAATAGTCCTTGCATCTCCTCTTTCCTTCATCCCCTGTCACAGAAAGCTGTCTGTGAGGTGATTTGGCAGAGGAACTCCGCCACAGTTGCTCCCACTATGTGGCATCATTCTGTCAGGGCGTAGGTATAAGGTGCTCACGTGGCAAAGCTTGTTGAGATATCTCTTGTTTCCCTGGAGTGACTTTGCTGAAGACCGCTTTACTAAGGCAGGCATCTTCTTAAGGACTTAGCTGAGACAATTATTGGCACGTAAGAAGCTGAGCAAAAGAGGGTAAAATCTTAAAATGAACTGCCTGGCCCTATTCCATGTTCCAGGATTCCATCTAAAATTCCTCTGTAGGCATCTGGTCCAGAATCTGATACGTTTCTACTTTCTTTTTCTGATCGCTTAAGCTTCAGCATATTTAAGGATTTGCACTGTGGTATTTGTCTCCAGTTAAGTTTTTGGGTAATATGTACTGGACCATTATTGCAATGTGAAGGCACTAATGGGTTAAGAGTGAACAGAAGCCTCAAGCAACCCATGATCTCCAACTTGTGCTTTCCTTTTCCCATAATTAAGTGAGCATTGAAATTACAACACTTTCCCCAGCCTCACAGAGGTTCTTACTCCTTCATAATCTGGTCTGTAGATGGTGCTGCATAGGCACTCTTAGACTACCAGTCTCTCTTGCATCTGTTTTTCTGGTTTAAGAACTTAAGAGATTGTTCAGGAGCTCACTAAAAGCAAAGCTGTCAGAAAACTCAGGACTCTGTAACATGCCCTTTATTGCACATTGGAAAATGGAAGACCAAATGCAGCATGTAAACTGTAGCTTTTGCTATCAGTAGTTTCTCCAGGACATCATGAAACTCATAGTAGAAGCTTCTACACCTTCTCTGTTCCAACATTCACAGGTACTTCTTCACTTTCTCTTAATACAGTGCAGTGCTAGGACTATCTTATCAGAACCTGTAGTGTTCAGAAAGGAGCTGGTAGTCTTACCTGTACTTCACCATAAGCTTTTCAGCATATTAATAATAAATTTTTAAGTTTGCCCTGTTGCAAGAATCAGAACCAATTTGGAAGAAAACTTTGTAGAGGGGAAACTGAGAATGATTGCTGGGGAAGATGGTCTCAAAAATGAAAATAGGTAACTTACCTCCAAATGATTCGGTGTGTAATAAAGTTTCCCTCCTTCCCCTTTAGTCTCTTGAGAAATACAGAACTCCACTTTCCACATGGTATTGATAACCTATTACCCGCTTCCTTTGATACTGATTTGCTTTTTTTATCGGTTCTGAAGCATCTAGGCAAATAAGCCAAGTCTGTCCAGACTGTGCCTAATTGATATAGGACAGGGTAGGTTGAAAGTATGACTTTGAGATTGCACGCCCCAGTTAGGGAGCTCTAATGATTCATGCAGTGAGGTCAGCTTTGTGGGTGAGTATGTGTTTACCCCTTTACATACACCACTGAAGATGGCACCTGGCTTTGAGAAGCTTGCAGTCACCAGGTGAGCAATTTCAGCCCATGACATTCAGCTCTAGCAAAATCCTTGCTTCAAGTGGGGACAGCTGAAGGTTGTAGAGAAGTCCATGGGCTGTGTTTGAGCCTTTAAATTAGTGAGTGTCTGAACATTAATATTTCCTTTTCAGTAGTCGCTCAGAAGTATCTCAGATCAGATCTGGCATTGCATGTCTAATGTAGCAGTAATTAGATTGTTATTGGGTGCAGCAGAGCAATAGTTCTTTCCACTTTTGGTGGAAGATAATTGTGTGTAAAATACTTAAATTGGAAGTTTCCTCTTCCTTGCTGTGCAAGACTTAAACTCATAATTATTATAGAAATAGAGGAGCATGAAGCATTTTTAGCATTCATGTAAAACAGCGTGCGCAAGCTGTGTCAGCTCGTCATTGCTGCTTGAACAGCAGTTGCTCTGGAAATCTAAATTTGACTATTCTCGTGTTTACTGCAGTGCGCATTAGATATTTTTGGTGATAACTCAAGGTAGATGGTTTACCAAGAAAGCAAAGGGCTGTTTGAAAATGGCCCAGATAATCTGTGAGTAAAGGACTTACTTAGAGGGCTTTTTACATTTCTTTTGCTCACTGTGTCTTTTGCTCTTGGTGTCAAATAAAACCCAGCCAAATTAGTGTGAGTGAATTCTCTTTTGAGCATTGAATGCTAACATGATGAACTGTGCACGTGTGCAGTTGGAACAGATCAGAAGCTCCAACTTAAGGCTGTATGCTTTTTGCATGAACAGAGTTGCACGATGATGGTAACTTTTAAAAAAGAGGCTCGCATGAAGCCTGAATTGCCTTTTGAACTGAAATGAACTGTTAACGAAGAGGAAGACTGAGTAGTTGAAACTTCCTAATAGATGAGGAAATTTGTTTTCTTTTGAATAGATGGAGTCTGCACGCAAAGCGTGGGAGAATTCCCCAAACATGGGGGAGAAGAGCTCACCAGTGACCTCATCGGCATCTCCCATTGCTGGTGGCAGTGGTAGCAGCAGCAGCAGCAGCAGCACTGGGCCGAGCGGTGGTACTTACAGCTCTTTCTCTAGTGCATCAATGCCTCCTATTCCCGTGGCCTCGGTTACACCAACAACTTCGCTATCAGGTACCAGATGTCAAGATTGTAGCATCCTGTTGTATTCTTCCTTGGTTATGTTTTTCAAGAGACTGCATCCCCTTTGGAATTAAGTTTAATGCAAAACTAGCAGAAGTTTTATGCTAGTGTGAAATGTCAGATGGGAAGAGCAGCTTACCAAATACCTTTTAATTAACACCTGTTTCACTTCAGTCAGCTGAAAAGAATATTAAGATGACATCTCTCTAACTATGCTTCTTATGTGGACTTGAAAGAGGAAGTAAACTTCTGTTGGCTGCTTTATTGGTTTCATTTTCTTCACCTGAGTGAAGGCAAACAAGTAGATTTTGGAGCAGATGGTAGTTCTGATATCCAGCTGATTTGAACCTTTCTTTTGTCTGTGCTCTTGCTTTTGGAGTCAAAGCTTCAACAGGTCCTACCAAAACCCCTTTGCAGTAGGTAGAGCAGATGTCCAGCAGCTTTTCACAAACAGTGCTGGTTTCCACCGTGGTTCTTAGCAGCAAAGAAATGTTACGCTCTATCTGGTTAAATCTTCATACCTTGGAATATTATGATGTATGCCCAAATCTCAGCTGAAGTGGTTAAAAAAGACCTTTCATTGGAGCCTCTCAGCCATGAGAGGCACAACCACCATATGTTGTAATATTTTGTTGCATAACTAACCAAGATGTCTACTTGTGATATGCTCCTATACTTGACAAGGGCAATGTATTGTGATTGCAGCACTACAGTGAACTTAACAGAATTGTTTTCCCTGTCTGTCTTACATTGATGGAAACAGCTACATTAGGTTTTGGTGTTCCTTACCACTTGTGGCGGTGTTTGCATAGCTGTCCCAATACTGACCACTGAAAGATGAGGCTTTGAAATATCTTTAGTTGTTTTATGATGTATCACTTGCTTCTCTTCTCCTAGGAGCTGGAACGTATACAACCTCCTCACTGAGTACAAAGACTGCCAGCACCTCAGACCCTCCTAATATATGTAAAGTGAAACCACAGCAGTTGCAGACAAGCAGCCTGGCTTCTGCCAGTCACTTTTCCCAGCTGAGCTGCATGCCATCCCTCATTGCCCAGCAGCAGCAAAGTCCCCAGGTCTATGTGTCTCAGTCTGCAGCAGGTAATAGTGTTTGCGGCTGAGAAGCCAGATGTCCATTTTCTTTTTGAGTTCTGAAGCTGGGGAGTTGAATTCAGTTCTGCTTTTATCTGCAGTAAAGACAAAATGATGGAGAGGATTCTGTAAGCAAATATTCACCGATTTTTGTCTTATTCTAAATACAGAAGCATTACAGAGATAATGCTGTGTTGTTAGCCTGTTGAAGAAAGTAGGTTTAAGTCTCTTGATGTTAAATCGCTATGTAAGACCAAGAATGAAGAAGTCTTGACTTCTTAAAGTGCTACAACAGTTTAGAATCATGGCATTTTTAATTAAAGAAAATTACATGACGGTATAGCATGTTCTTCCTCCTCCTTTAGCCGAATGCCTGTTTTTGCCAGATTCTGTTGCTTGCCCCCCAAGAATTGCATGGAACTTAAGCTGCGTATGCATATGCAAGACTTGATAGATTCTGGGGGTGAATCTAGCACCCAGCTCTTTAGTTCTGTTTCTTCTCCCAGTCTCTCTGGTAGTCGTCACACTGAGAAGTACTTAGAGATGCAGCCGCTATAGCTGTTGATAAAAACCTTTTTAGCAGAGAGATGTTTGGAATTTGGTGCTAATTGTATTGCTCTTCCTGAGGTACTGCAGCTCAAATCCCAGCATTTTATATGGATACAAGTCATCTATTCAATACTCAACATGCACGCTTGGCACCACCTTCCCTGGCCCAACAGCAAGGCTTTCAACCAGGGCTTTCTCAGGTATTTGGGGATTTCTTTTTTTGTTTGTTTGTTTGTTTGTTCTGGGCTTTTTTTCCCCTCCCTTTCCATATTGCCTTTGATGCTCTACTAATGAGCTAATGGAGGCAGGGGAGAGTGAGACTAAAGGCTCCTCAAAAATGAGGTCATGCCTGCCCTTGCCATTTAATTCTGGAGCATGCAGGTGGAGTTTGATGCTTACTGTTTCTGAGAATGAAAGCATTTGTCATGAAAGTTGAGAGAATGAGCTTTCACTCACCAATACACTTTATGTAAAAGTACACGTTCATGCGAGGTGTTTACGTGGCGATGTTAGTGCAGGCTTACTCAACTTTTGTAGTACAAAATTATATGTAATATTCTGCAGTTGTTTTGTACTCGTATCTAAGGGTTCATTCCATTTCTGCTGGTTATTTGCAAGACAAAGTGCAAAATTCAACAAGGAGGTGACTTTTCTGAAGAGGAGCAATACCACCTTTGTATGCAGCCTTGGGATTTGATGTTCTTTTACTTTTTATAATGTTAGACAGATCCTGGCATACATTTAACTGTACGTTTTCTACATAACTTTTGTTCTTGAATATTTAATGGCTTTTTTTTATGCAGCCTGCTTCAGTTCAGCAAATCCCTATCCCCATCTATGCACCTCTCCAAGGACAGCATCAAGCTCAGCTAAGTTTAGGAGCAGCACCAGCTGTTTCACAAGCTCAAGAATTGTTCAACTCCTCCTTACAACCTTACAGGTAGGTAGTGCAAGTTTCTTTGGGTTTTGAGTGGCAGAATTTATAGAGCTTTCTTCCCTTGCAGACTTGTGTTCTATGCTCAGGAGCTGCCTCATCTTCCTGTCTTCCCCAAAGTCTCTTTCCTCTGTTTGTCTGAGAATTTTTTATGTGGTTTGTCTGTCCAGCCTGCATGTGTAGATGTAGCTGTGAAATCATGGGTTCAAAAATTATGCATAATTGTATCTTTAGGAAACTAGGCTAAAATGCTGAAAACATCAAGTCTTTCATACAGGAAAAAAAGAGGAGTCTGTCCATTTAATTTAATGATTTGTGTTCATCATTTTCTAGTCAAACCAGCACTGGAGTCTTGAAACACTTTGAAATCCTAGTTTGAACCCCATAGGTGGTAGAAACTTAAGTTCAGATGCGCAGGGTATAGTAAGGTATGTTACAGAACAAGTGTTCTCTGTTTGCTACCAAAGATAACAGAAAGACCGTTATCTCTCAAATGGCATTGATGGCCAGACAGAATTCCACTGTACGCTTTTCCAAAGCTTCCTTGCAGTTCCTGTCAAAACTGATTCACAGAAGTGTAATTCTGACAAATTTTGTTAGTTGCCCTTTGAGAAGGCTTCTTTGGAAATGTAGTTACAGGGGTTTGTATGTGCTGTAGAAAAACCTGCTTATTGCGATGCAGAAGGCTGAAGCCACAGAAAGTTTAGTTGACTACATGCATATCCTGACATTATGCTTGGCTGTCTTTGGACCAAGTATAGCTTGTCCTGCCTCAGCTGACAGAAATCATTGCAAACAATTGGCTAGTTGCAGAAACACAATCAGTCTGGCATGTGGTCCAGATTAAATAAATGCTTCTGGCTGATCTGGTCATGCACAGACCTGGTATTAATGGAATTTTGGGTTGTGCTCTCTGTAAGAGTACTTTTCCCACATCTTTAAAAGCATAGTGGTGGAGAAGCTTCCAGATGTGAAAATGTTTTGGCTATATCGAAGACAGTTCCCTGCATACAGTCTGGGCCAGTCTCTCTGGCACTCAGAGTGCAACTGTAAGAGTGTTTTGCAGTTAAAGGTACAGAACAAAGCTAACCCAGATGTTCTGTCAGGTAAGCATGTGGCCACTACACTAACAGATTAACAGGACCTGTGCTGTGCAGGTGCATATTGACCAGCTGATAAAGTGAAAAGTGTTTTTACATCAAAAACCTCTACTCTGAGCTGAAGAGCTCTGAGAGAAGCATTTATAAAAAAACCCTGATTCTTCAGTCTGAAGACAGCTTATTCAGCAGGCTCTTAATGGAAATGTTCGGATGAATACTTCTGATGGACTAAAACAACCTGCCTGTGGTGCTTTGTTGTACTGGTTTTGGTCTTTGTTACTTAAACAAACTGCAACTTCCTCATGCTGGTGGCAAGGGCACAGAATATCTAGTTACAGTTAAAGGCTGTGGTGTCTGTCTGTTACTACTTGAAGCCAAAACATTCATTTGGAAGCTGCAATTGTCAGTATCCAGTGATTTAACTTGTCAGTATTAAAAGCTGGACTATGAAGATCTGTGAAGTCAAGAGAACAAAGCAGTTTACTTTATGACTAAGTGGATGTGTTCACATGTGGTACTTCCCCGTTGTCCTGCCTTAGAGCACAGGAGCTAAGAACTGGTGGCTTCTGTATACTATGGTTAAGTTATGCAAAAACTGTTTTAGCATACGTATCTAAATAGCTAAGTGTACTTTAAGATATAAAAAGCTTAGTCATTTTTTTCCTGTGGCCTTTAGTAGCATCTGTTATTTTGTTGTGCACGGAGTAAACAAATCTACCTTTCTCTGGTGAAAATCTGCTCAGTAGAGCTAAGCATTCTAATTAATATATAATAACCTGTGTTCTTAATTTGTGATGGCTCATCATTGACCCCTGCCTGCATTTTAATGGATACTGCTTCATTCTCCTGCAGATCCCAACAAGCTTTTATGCAGAGTGGTTTGTCTCAGCCATCACCAGTAGTTCTGTCTGGTACAGCCTTACACAACTTCCCAGCTGTACAACACCAGGAGCTTGCGAAGGCCCAGTCAAGCCTGGCATTTCAACAGACTTCTAATACACAACCTATTCCTATCTTATATGAACATCAACTTGGTCAAGCTTCAGGACTGGGAGGCTCTCAGCTTATTGATACACACATTCTCCAGGTAGGAAATGCTCCAAAATGCAAAACTTCTGCAAGGGTTTGGTACAGATAATGCAATAATAAATCAGTATTGCTCAGTTTTGGATAAGCCCACCTTTGTGATAATTACATGGTAGTCAAGGTGGCAGGAAACTTAAGATACTTGGAAGAGAATGTTCTTCTAATTTCTTAAAGGTACATTAGGTAATCTCTGAATTGAGGATTGTTCCCCAAACTGCAGGACTCTGCATTTCTATCACTAGATTTCATTTCTGTTACAGTGAGCAATAAAAGGCCAGTTGCAAATGAGATCTTTACCACAAGCTGAAACCTTCAGCCTATCAGCTTCCTGTGCTGTGCTTTCTATACTACTGGAGTACTATAGAATATACTGGAGGACAGAATGATGTGCCATGCTGTCTCAGAACTTCTCTCCTAAGTATTTTTCATGTAATGGTGTGTCTCACTCTTCCTAGGCCAGAGCTACGCTCACTCAGGCTTCAAATTTGTACTCTGGACAAGTGCAACAGCCTGGCCAGAGCAATTTCTACAACACTGCGCAGTCTCCCAGTGCTCTCCAGCAGGTAAACTATGGCATGGTAAATTTCCTAAATTGTATTCTTCTTAAAAGCATGTTGCTGTTGTTGATGAGTTTTGTGGGATAGAGGCAGGGCCTGAGATAGTCTTTACTTCTTCCAAAATGCAGGAAGTGAAAATTGATAGCAAAGGAGAACTACTGCAGCAGCACTGAAAAGCTGAGATGCTGACTAGTTGTATGGCTGACAAGCTCATGTTCATCATTTGTTTCTGGCATCATTGTCTTAAATAGTACATTTTCCAATGATAGGCAAAGATTTAGTTGGGACAGTGATGTTGCTAATTGATTGAAGCATATGCTGCCTTTATGGGGGGGGCAGGTATCAGTGATGGTGAAGAGACAGACACAAACTCCAAAGTGTTTAGTGCAGCCTAATTGTTAACAGCAGTGAGATGAAACCTTAGAGCTGGTACATATATCAATGATATCAAATATGTAGAGAACAGATGAGAAGTCAGCAGATAGGTGATCATACAGACAAACAGGACAGACAGATCAGTAACTGGTAACCTAAGTCATGAGGTTTGTAAAGTAACTGGTGATTTTAAGTATTTTGTGAAAGAACTGTTAATTTGCTGTGTGCAAGCATTCCATCATATTTACAGGAGGCTATCTAGTGGTTTCCATCTTCTGGTTCATCTTTAAGTGCCTTTAAAAAAAAAAAAGGGTCTTGTGATGGAGTGATTTATTATAATAGCCTACTTCATACACGTGAAAAGTTGTCAAAACAGAAATCTGTAAGAGTCTTAAACTTTTATGTCATATGTTGAAAATCTACCGTAAAGTTTAAAGGACCTTTTAGAAGGGTTAGTGCTTTTAGTGTGCTTAAGCTTAGCTGTCTCTGTGCTTTTAATCTGTTATCCTTCAGAGTAGAAGCCTAGTAAGCCTTTCACATCTGGAGAGTATCATATCATTCTTTGCAGTTTGTGACTTGATGGTCAGAGTAGGAAGTGCAGTAACTCCTGCCAGTCAGTTCAGTGCTGTGGCATTTTCACTTTTACCATGACTGTTCTGTGGTGTTTTCCCCATAGCACTCCCTTTTAACGCAGGCAAGGGACAGGCCATAGTTTAAGGGTCTTTTAAAGCTCAGACTACTGGCTGGTGGAATTACAGAAAAGTAAAATCTAGTTTTCTTCCCAAACAGTGCCCTTATGATGACTGAAACAATTTGAAGTAAATAAATAAACCCACCCTCCAAATGGCTATTTTGTTCTACTTTTATTCTCTGGGCTAGATTAGCTTCTTCATATGGTGGAATGATGTTGGAGTTAGAAGCTAGCATGCAACCTTCTTCCTGTAAAGCAAAGACCCAAATGCCATTAGAAGGGATCATAAAGACAGGCTAAATAAGAAATTCCCTTATTACCTTGTATCTCTCTGGGTAAATGTATGAACTGATTAAGTCATTTACTTTGAATATAGCTGAAATCATAGATAGTAAAGAACATTAAATAACAGCCCTTGTGTATATGTTACTGGTGATTTTGTACTCTTTTTCAGGTGACGGTACCTTTGCCAGGATCACAGATTTCTTTGCCTAACTTTGGATCCACAGCACAGCCACTTATTGCCCTACCCCAATCTTTACAACCACCACTACAGCACACGCCACCGCAAGCACAGGCTCAAAATCTAAGCAGACCTGCACAAGTAACCCAGCCTTTCAGAGGATTAATCCCAGCAGGAACTCAACACAGTATGATTGCTGCAACTGGAAAGGTTGGTATTGGTCTGTATTGGTAGATGCAGAGTACAAAAAATGAATACAAAGCACAGCTGTGATATGGAACCAGCATGGCAGCCCATGATGACTCTTTCATCTATAAATCTGCCTTGACTTTAAAAGGTAGGGAGCAGAAAGTAGAAAAGCCAGTCATCGTTAGTTCCTTAGTGACTGGATCTGAGCATTTTGTAAAGGTTTAACTGAGCGGGGTGGTTGGTTTTTTTTTTTTAGCTAACCTGATGCTAGTTCATTTGCACTGTCAGAATACCTGGTTTGATAGTGACTTCAGGGACCAGTAGGTTATTTCATGTAGAAGCCATGTAGAAAACAGTACAGAGCCATTGTGAGAGCAGCAGGCAAACATTGCCACACTGTCGGGGCTGGTTTCTGATTCTGGTCATGCATGGGCTTGTCACTTTTGCTCTGCCATGAGACCAAAATCAGCTGTAGAGGATCAAATCTTTCTAGTGCAACAACCTGGAGTTTTGGGGGCTTCAGTGGGCTCTATATCAGCTGTGACCTTAAATCAGAAAAACTCTACTAATGTTACTGGGGGCCTGCTTTTCTGAATAGCACAGCAAAGTGCACATTGAGAACTTATCGTTGTATGCAAGGCAGGACTGGTGATGTGTTTGGGGGATAAGAAAAAAAGCTGGCCTTGCAGCTGAGGAGAACTCCCCTTGAGTGACAGCTCCACTAAGGAGATAACACTGAAATAGTACAATAAACTTGAACACTTAGGAGGGAATTCTCTCCTTTATCTGGACCTGCTGTGGTAATTGCTAATGAAGGGATGTGTGGAGCTGGCTTCCAATCACAAGGTCTCTTGTCTTAGATGGAATCACAAACTCGCAGGCACCTGGGATTTTTGGATAGTGTGCAGCACAATGCAGTTGCAGCATGCTTTCAGGTGAGCAGTGGGTGATAACACTGGACATGAACACAGCTAAGCTTTGTGTCAGATACAGAAGGTCTTCACCCAACTCAGGGAGTAATTGAGCTCTACAGATGCACCTGAAATCCTATGGCCTGGCCTAGGTTTTAGGGTGCTGTTGAGTTTAAAATAACCCTGCTGTCCCAATGATTTTCAGCTGTGATGATTAAAAAAAAAAATATCTCAGATGTGGACATGTGTTGGACAGTAATGGCAACCAGAATTCCAGATCACCTAGAAGGATCTCCCAAGCAGCAGTGTGTTTCTTGATAACACTTGTTGGAAAGTGGATCTCATTTCAACAAGAAATTAAGTGCAGTGGGATGGTGCCCTCTGCTAATGGTTTGATCATGTTCCTGCTCAAGAAAGTTAACTTAGAGCAGCCTCTCACTTGTGACTGTTTTCTTACTGCTGTTATGCTATGTGGCCATTTGTGGAAAGATGCTGTTCCAGAGACTAAGTTATTCTGTTGAGTGTATCTGCAAAATTAACATGCAAGTTTCATTGCACCAATTAGAGTATAGAGATTTTGCATGAATGACAGCTCCTTTTTTGGTGGTGTTTTTAATAGAACTGGATTATATTATGGCATTCTTCACTTCAACATTTTTCAAGATTATATTTAAATATTTTCATGTGGTACTTGAGCTGGGGAAGAGAATTTCAACCCTGAACATTAATCTATTTTTTCAGGGCCAAATATGTGAAATAAGTCACAAATTCCCTTTTGTTACGCAGGAAGCTCAGGTTAGAAAGCCAGTACCATTGCTAGAAGTGCCGAGTAGTGCAGGAGAATTTTACACAGAGGTGCTTGTGGTTCTAGGACTGTCTTAATTATAAGAAGTTGTTTTGCTATCTGACTTTCATCTCCATCTATGTGACCTATTTTCCCTGAGAAAATGAAATGTGAGGTAAGCTTACAGTTGCTTGGTAAGGGTTAATTCTCCTTCGAGGAAATTACATGTGAATTGCTGTGTGTTTCAGATATCGGAAATGGACCTGAAGGCCTTTGGAGGGGGCATTGATGTTAAACCTGGCACACCACCAGTTACTGGTAGAAGTACTACTCCAACCTCCAGTCCTTTTCGGTAAGTATCTCTTAAGCTCAAAATTCCTTGAAATCAGAGCTAGGAAATGTACCTAGTCATGCATGAGCAACCAGTTCTGAAAGGTATGAGGTGAGGGCTGCCAGCGTAAAATACAATCCTTACTATTAGCTTGAAAGCAGCATTCCAGTAGTTGTCTTATCTGCTATAGTTGACCAGAAATAAAATACTAAAAATATTTTTCTTTATTAAGTGAAACTAAAGTCATAAAATGACCCGGGATTGTATCAGGAAAACGCAGAAGGGGCAGGGAAAATGTACATTGGCATAAAACACTTAAGACAGTTTATCTTAATTGTGATGCTCAAAGAAAGAACACTTAAAGGCGTACACCACAGCTGTGGCAACAAGTCTCTTAAATAACTAATAATTGTTGCAAGATCTGTGACCTTCTCATGGGTGAAATTAGCAAGTGATTTGCTTGATTAATTGACAGAATTAACAGAATCTTGCTCATATGCAGATGCATTTCATGTTGGGCTGCTTGTGGGTGAAGTTATTAGCAGGCTGAAGGAACTTGAAAATGGAACTTTGCTACAAGTTGCTTTTGTTGTTGAAAGCTGCTCTTCCATTCATAGTTAACTGTATTTGGTGGCTCTCACTGTAGCAGACTTGACAGTGTTCAGGCTTTTCTAGTGAAGTAGAAATGAGAGTTTGAACTCAATGCTGAAGTCATGCCTCCAGTACTTCACCTAAGAAAAAAGTGAAGGGATGAGGAAGAAGCAGCTTGAATTTGCAAGCTGGTCAGCAGTTAGGACAGTTGATGGGATGGTATGTATCTTAGAGTTTCTACACGAGATGTCTCTTATCCTAGCAAACAAAGCAAGGCTTATCATAAACTTTTGCTCGTAAGTGTAGAAGGACTAGGAAGGTCAAAAAAAGCCTAATAGATTTCAAGAGTTCACAGTGAAAACTACAGAGTTCTTTAAGCTTACAAAATGTTGGGGTGTGTTGAGTTTAGCTGGCCTCCTCGGCACTGGTGCCCCGCTGCTCAGTTGATGCTGTGTATCGCCCACACACTCTCTGCCATTCAATCTCCATTTCCTAAAGAAGGCTGTTCACTCTCTTCTGCTTCTCTGAGGGCTGTTTGGTGTCTTCCCCCCACATAATCTTTCAGGCTACATTGAATTCATGGTGCTTCAATACCTCTTAAAAGTTTTAATGGAGGGTCATGTTCTTAGCCAACTGAAGTCAGGGAAGAGTGTTTTCTGTGAATTCTTTAAATCTGTTCAGGTGCGCTTTGAAATATTTGACAACAGGTCAGAGTGGAAACAGCTGCATGTGGCAGCTTCTGCTGTGCCTGTTGTGACAAGCTCTTGAACTTGACATGATGGAGCAAACAGTGTTGAGAGGTAGCACTGAACATGAAAGAGCAGGGATGGGAAGAGGATCACACTTTCAACGTTGGTATTTGTGTTACAGATACTTTTGGGAAGGGTCTCTGATACAGACCTTATCCTAGAATCTTTCCATATCCTAAATATTTCTGATTGTGGTTTCTCTTTCTATTCTTAAGCTCAGAGTTTGCATTGAAACTAACAGATACAGAAGAACATCTGATACCACCGTCTCCAAGAGACTCTTTCCCCCTCTCCAATGCTGAATTAGTTTTAACTTGTAACTAAAGACAGAAACATCCTCTGAATGAGAGCAGTGTGATTCTAACTGGTGTTCTGTTCTTTAGGGCCAGTTCTACAAGTCCTAACAATCAGTCCAACAAAATGAACAGCATTGTCTACCAGAAGCAGTTTCAGTCAGCAGCTGCTGCTGTGAGAATGACACAGCCATTTCCTGCACAATTTGCACCACAGGTAGGTGACTGGTGGCTTCCTGCAAACAAATCTTCTTTCTCTGTATGACCTGGCAGTGACTCTTACCTTGACTGTGTTTCCTCAGGCTTTATCATGGGGAGATATGAAATGGAATCCTTAAAATGAAATGGTGTGAGAAAACTGATTTCAAGATCAAAGCCCCGCCCCAAACCCTCTCTGATCCTCCTAACTAGTAGTGCAGATTTTGTGGTGTGTTTAATTTTGAGAGTTCTATGCACAGTGAGGAATTTAATACAAGTTGTGAATGACAGAACACAGATGGTTTTCTGATGGCTTCCCCATGCAGCTGTAATGCACCTCATCCTGCAAAAACAGGTTATTTGGTTGGGGAAGGGGAGAAGCTTCATGTCTTGGAAGGGTCCCAGTGCCTATTTCAAATGTTTAGAGACAAAGCAGATGAGCAGTTGTTTGTCTGAGATGATGCTCTGAGTGGAGTACTTCAGGTTGGAAAGGATCTTTGGAGGTCATACAGTCCATGCAAAGGATTTGATTTGCTTCAGGCATTCCAGGGAGCACAACTTAGATAGGTGGTGCATCCTTGTTACAGGTTACTGTAGCCAGGCTGCCAGGGAACTGTAGCCTCTGTAAAAATGTAGGATACTTCCATACTTCCACCTGTCTTTTAGCATTTGGAGTGTTTGACTGCAGGACTTGAGATTTTCTTTTTGGATTGCCACTATTAGTGACTCCTCCACTGCCTTGCATGGGTCTTCTCCTCATTACGTGCTGGTTTTCAGTTGCAGGTACTACTTCCAGGCACAGCAATGCTACAGGGCTGGTTTTTTTAATGTAGTTCAAGGGTGGTCTCTCATAATGTAAATACTTACTTTCTTGACATCAGTTTGACAGCAGAGCAGCAATTTTTCCCCCTTTAAGATAATGCCAATGTGCAATCTAGTTGGCAGTTTTCTAATTGCGAAATGTCTCTTTGTTGTTTTTCCCCCACTTAGATCCTCTCTCAGCCTAACCTGCTCCCTCCATTGGTAAGAGCCCCATATACTAACACCTTCCCAGCGCCTGTTCAGAGGCTGCCAGTAGTACTGCATAGTCAGATGCCATCTCAGATGACCACAGGCCTTATGAGCCACCCTCATTTACCACGTGTGGCCAGAGGTCTTTGTGGATCAGTATCTGGAGCCAGAGGCAATCAGGCCCAGGCTGCGATGAAGGCTGAACGAGACGTGAAGGTTAGTACTTGAACAGCAGTGCTGTGAACACCAGTTCAGTCTTGACAGCTTGTAGGGCAGGAATGTGTCTGCAAATCATGTCTAAGTAAAATGCCTCTGGACCCAAAGCCAGTAGCCAGGCCTTTAACAGCTGAACACAGACCTTCCCTAAGGCCTGGATTTTTAGTAAGAACTTTTGGGAACTTCCTTTCGCAAGTGCTCTTGTGGTCAGCAGTTGTGAAGCTGCCACCACTGTCAAAGGCAATCTGATAACTGGGTGCCAAGAGCCTGGATTTTTTTTTGAAAGAATGATGAAGCCTGCAGCCCTGGCTGTTAGCTATTCACATCTGCCTCCCCAGCTCTGAGCAGCGGTATGAACCCTCGTGTTCAGCCAGCCTCGCTCCCTGGTGACTCTGGAGATTCATTCCCTGGTGGTTTGTAATGCCTTGTGGTAGAAAGCAGTAGCACGCTGCACTCCATAGAAGAGGTGGCTACATTTCAGTAGCAGGTGATGAGACATGTCTAACTTGCTAAAGCACTTTGGGACCCTTCAGGTTGAGGCAGACTCTTCTAACTGAGGAAGGACTGCAACATGGGGCATCTCTGCAGGGACGCTGTTGTACACATAGCCCGTTTTTTGCAAAGTTGCCTGTGTAAGTAGATGGTACTAAAGAGTGCCTTCATCTGCTGTCATTCACCATAACCCATGCACGGAGGTGTAAAAGCAAGAGTGTGTTTTTCCTGGTTTAGGAGGTTGGAGAATTGATCACCCCTGAAATTGTAGGTATTTGGTTCATTTGGTTTTCTGCCAGTGGTTTATAGTAACCTTACCGAGTAACGCTTAGTATATTGTCTGGAGTCTATATGATTAATTTCATCTAGCCAGTCTTAGTAAATACCAGTACACAGTCCTGGTTTTCTGAATCTCCCTGCAACCACTCTTCTGAAGAATGTGAGTTATTCTGTCATGTTTGGTTACTTGTGATCCAGTCATCCAGCCCGCTGGCCTTAACCTCAGGGGACTGGTGAAATCTGTGCAAAAGATTTCAGGTGTCCATCTGGCTCAGGAAAATCAGGCTTTTGCTGCAGTCCTGCACACCAGAGTTCACAGGTTTGTTTTCTGTTCCCTTGCTGGTTGAGTTACTTGGAGCAACCACACAGTATTAAAGCCAAGACCTCTTGTTCCAGGCTTTTGCTGTTTTGCTCCCTCTTTGGCCCCATTTTCTGGGGGGAGGGAAACGCCGACACCACAGCATAAAGTACGTGGAGAGGTTCACAACAGCTTAGTGTCAGTGTTGTCGTTGGGGTTCTTTGTTATTAAGATACACCTTTTAAACTTTAAAAAAGGTGTTTAACTGCATTGGGCTTAAATCATGCAGCTTGCAACAGATTGAACTCTTAATGCAACTCCTGCCTTGCCTGAGTCTGGGCAGAAAACCCAAGTGTTTCGTGTTTCTGAGGGGTCAGGTGTAGAACTGTAACTAAAACGTCCAGTTAAAGGATGAATCTTACAGGTGCAGGTTGAGGTTACCAGTACAGTTCAGGGGAGGGATTTGAAGGAAGCCAGGCAGTAGTTTGTGCTGCCTGGAATGAGTGCCTGCTTTGAGTGGGGAAACAGATAATAAGGCTTCAGCTTACATGGGATGCAGCCTTGAACCCAGTTCGCTTGCATCCCTATTGCAGACTCTGAAATCTGTGTCCAGAACAACAGGAGGGGAAAATCTGGGGGACACTAGATTCTGCTGCTGTGATACTGCCCCTGTGCTCAACAAGTCCAGACCACAGAGCAGGAGAAAGGGCAGCTGGCAGGGCTCGGGCAGCATGCAGACACAGGCATCTTCTGGTTGTGTCTGGCTTGTGCTGAGGAGTGAAGCTTTGCTTTGAGCCTACTGTAGGCAGGGTTTAGACTTTTTCAGCTCTGCAATAATAGTGGTATAAAAAGACGTTAGATAATGCTTCAGAGTGCTGTCCTTGATCTTCTTTTCTGAGATGAGGATTAGGGAGATAAAGGGAAGCCTAGGTGTGATGTTAGTCTACTGCTGGGGAGCCAAGCGCCCAGATGTGGTGCCATCTGGATGGACACTGCCTTTCTAGGAAGGTCTGTCCACTGTGGTCAGTCCCTCCTCTCATTTAAGAAATACTTTTGTGAACTCACTCTTATTCCAGTGCCCTCTCTTCAGTAAACCTGTTTTCTCCCTTTCTTAAGGCAAAGCAGAGAGCAGAGGTCCTTCAGTCCACCCAGAGATTCTTTTCTGAGCAGCAGCAGAGCAAACCCATAGGAGGCAAAGTGCAGAAAGTGGATGAGAACGGGAGCAAACCCACCGAGGCAATTGCTGACTCTTCAGGAGTCTGCCAGGACAAAAACGAGGAAAAGCCGACCCCTGCGCCTGCTGCAGCCACGAAACCCGTTAGAACTGGACCAATCAAACCTCAGGCAATCAAAACCGAAGAAACGAAATCTTAAGAGGCTGTGTTTCCATGGAGGTGGGGGAAGAAGGGGAGGGTGGGTGAGATAACAGCAGCATGAATTTATAGTCCAAAGGAGGAGACAAGTCTTCTCTGCAGGGCGCTGAACAGTGTAAGGGATGTAGAAGCTACCGTCAGTTACGGATGCAAACTGCCCTGTATCCAGCTGAGCTTCTGGGCTCCTTGGGCTTGTATCTTTTCTCACAGCATGAAGGCTGCTTTTGGTGTGCGCACGTTCTACACGTGTGTGCGTGTTTTGGCTTACACACCTGTATGCTTCCCAAAGTGGAAAAACATTGACAAATAGCACCTACCTGTGGTGGGGAAGAAGGTGGTTGGGGGGGTGTGTTCCTAGCCGACAAGATGAATATTATTTACTTCAGGCTCTGATCTTCAGCTGCTATTTATCTTTTTATAAACCCATCAGTATGAGAACATGCAGATCTGAAGATGGTGCTGGGCCAAGTAACATGGTGTGTTAAGTTTTTAGTGAGTTAAGAAGCTTCTATCTTGTAATAAACAGAGGGATTCATATAGCTGGCGAAATTGCCTTTGCCATGTGACCTCTAACCTAACGTAACACAAAGAGTAACGCTGATGATGTTGCGTTCCCCTCGGAAGGCAGTGCTTTGCTGGCTGCTGCTTCTTGGATGACAATATACTGTATTTAGATCACTGTATGAAAATGCTACTTGGCCACTGTGTTCTCTACGCCCACTCCCCCCTCAGTTGTTCACCTCTGGAGTTGAAAGGTTCATTGCATTGATAGTCAGATTTGTTCTGTTCACCCCTGTCCAGCTTTCTTTATATGATGCGAGTGATCTTTAAACGGTTTCCAGCTTATGTCTGTATACAGCAACGAGCACTTAGAACTGTGCCACGAGAATAAAAGAAACCTTACCAGATTTAAGAGAGTTTTCTCTAAAAGGTGCATTCTTTATCTCAGAGCTGCGTCGCACCACCTCCTTGCCCACAGTGTGCTGGAAAGTAGAATCAAGTCAAATAAATGCCTTTTTAATTGTATCCTCTAGTATTATAGCTGTAGGACAGTACTGTATGATACTTCTGTGAATGTAAGATATCCTGTACCTGCTTATGAAATGTAGTAGTGACTGTGCTATACTGGAGCTGTTTTTAATAATGTTATTCTAGAGGTTTTTTCCAGACAATGATTGAAAAAGCTAATAAAAAGCACCAGGTACCACATCAGTAGCAGAATTTGCTGGTTTTTTCTGGGATTTTTTTTTTTTTTACATTTTTTGGAAGGAAGAGTGAGTTGGAAGTCTAATGTGTATAATTTTGTTCAAATGACTGCAGAAGCTGGAAAGGCTGTTGCTGCTATTGATGCCTAGTGAATTGCTATTGGTTATCTTTTTATATAAATATATATATAATTTGAATTTTTGGAAACTAGCTGTGATGTCAACTTTGGAAAAAAGTATCCCACTTGTAGTGTGAGTTGGCATTGTACAGAAATTAACAGCCATATTGGTCTAGAAATGTTAAACTTAATTTTTTTCCATTTGTACAGGGGTAACGCACTGTATTAAATATGTACGGTCTTATTTACATGGGTTTGATTACAGAAACTAATAAAGTATTCTCTAAATAAAGCACCCGGGTAATCTCATGATTAGCACAGTGCTGCAGGATGCAAGGAGAGCCCCCGAACACAGTGTGCCAACTGAAGAGCATGTATTACAGCTCAGAGAAACAGACTTCTGAAGAAAAACAGTTTCAAACAGGTTGGTTTTGTTTCCCTTGGTACTTTTGATCTTGTTCTGCAGCGATTGTCTCTCAGGACACGACTTCCATCTAGCTCTGGAAGGAGCCTGACAGTTGCATTTGCAGGATGTTCCATCTCCAGTGTGTTGGTGAGCTGCTGGTGCTGGAGATTTCTGGTTTGTTTCCTAGAGAAGAGCCGCTTGTCAGAGGAGACCAGGGCACCCAGCTGCACAGGGACCCAAGTAGCAAGGGGCTGTTGAAAGCAAGAGGTTTTGTGCAGGCGTAGCCCTGATGTGAGCTCTCCCACAGACCTGGCAGGCTTCTTTTTTGAGCTGCTTCTGGACTGTTCCCTTCCTGACTCGCTGCACTCAACATGCTCACTGCCACATGTTCAAGTCACACAGCTACTGACTTGTGACCTTAAAGCATGGGCAGCATAAAGGGTTAAGTACCCAGGGGTGATGGCATCTGGGGCTTCCCAAGCTCCCTGCCCCAGGGCTGGACAATGAGGCAGCAGAATGTTGTCAGCTGGCACCATAGCGAGCTTGGTTCCTCACAAACACCAGAAGCATCATGTTTGGTCTCTGGGAAGCAATTCCTGCCTTGGGAGAAGGTGCTGACTTGCACTGCACCTCCAAGGGATGCAAAGAAAGGAAAGCTAGCTGGGGTTGCTGGGGGGGCTCTGCAAGTGCGGATTTGCCCCGCTGGTCAGAGGGGCAGCCACATGGTGGGTGGGGGGGGGCAGACCTGTCTGTTCTTGGCAGGGCAGGAGCCAGTGGTTTGGGGGCACCAGAGGAGCTGGAGTCCTTCCTTGCCAAGGTCAGGGGGTTTTTTTTAGGGGGTAGAACTGCAACAATAGGAAGTAAATAAAGGTGCTGTCATCCACAAATGGAGCAGAAGTAACCTCTAAGGAGCTAACACTGCAGGTAAACTGCCATTTTTCCAGGAACGGAACGATCGCAGCCATAGTAAACACAGGGAAAGGAGGACAAAGGTAGGGGAGCTGAGGCAGTGTAGACATTGGCTTGATCTATAAATGTCCTATAGAAGAGTGAGTTATGCTGGTGTTTCCCTGCTTGAGGCTGTCTTCTGCCTGATTCATGTTGGAAAGACCCCCTAAAAATGGGAAATTGTTCTCTGGACTATTCTATTTGTATGGAAATGCTGCTGAAAGGATTAGTCTTAAATTAGCCAGTAAAGCCACTAAAAAAAAAGATGGATCTCCCACAGTGAGCCATGAGAATGTACAAAGCTATTGGCTATTTCTTTGCTGAGCAGAACAAGGATAATATTTCTGCAGAAACTTAATTAAAAGCAAATGCTTGGACATTTTGTGCATCTGAATGACCTGACTTTGATGTGTCCCCAAAACCACCCCTCTGCCTTTGAGGCCAGGTTGAGCTTTCAGTCCATGACCCTGGTTCATTGAATATTCTTATGACATTTAACCAGTTACCTTGCTCCTGGCCATTTACACTGGAATAAGTCTTGGGTTTTTGAGTGCGATTTGGTGTGTAATCTCTTGTAGGGCTCTGATCATCACAAATAATTGTGCTGAACCTCCCATAAATTAAGGAACTGTGTTGTGGGGGGAGCTCACTTTTTTTCCTTAAAAATGCAAATTTCTCAGTATGCAAAAAGACTTTAATTTTTCTCAAGAGTGAGATCAGAAGGGTGTTTATGTGACTGGGGCCAGATCCAGCAACCCCCTGGGCTCAGGCTGCTTCTTGCTGGGATGCGGGCGGGGAGGGATTCTCAGGGCTTGTTTTTGCGAAGCCTGTTAAGCAAAGCTGCGTGTTCAGCGCTGTTCGGCTCCGGCCCAGCTTTATGGAAATCCTGTGTACATTGGCTTGTCTTCCCCAGTTTTTTTTTAGACAACTAAGCGATGGACTTACCAGCCTGAAAAGACCCTGGCTCTGGCAGTGAGCGGGGCTGTGGGAATGACTGGGGCTGTCTGCCCTGGGTGTCTCTACTCACTGAGAGGCCATTGGTGCTGCTGCTCCCCAGGGACCTCTGAACAAGCCCTTCCTTTCATGCGGGGGCTTGACTTGTGCCTCTGGAGAGCTGCGGCTCCATCCTGTTTTGGGACAGAAAGGCCATTCTCCCATCCTCAGCGGCAGGTTTTCTGTGTTGGGTGGGTGGCTGCTTGCCAAGCTGCCTGTGGCTAGGTCGGGTCAGCATTGTGCAGAGGGGGCTGCCACCTGCTTCCTCCTTCCCAGCCCTTGTGAGTCCATGACAGCCCCTGCCTGCTCCAGCATGACCTCTATAGCTACCTTCTCCCACAGGTTTACTGCTCTGGATCTTGCCCTAGCTTTTGCCTTGTTTCTCTGCACCAGGGCCCAGACAAAGTGCCTGTCCTGGGTGGCTTTTTGCAGCAGGACAGAAGGGTACTGAGGGGATAAGGTTGCTCCCCAGGGCAGAACTACACCCCTGTGTTCTCTGAGGCCGGGAGCACCTGTAATGCACCACAGTTTCTTGGAGCAGCTGAGGTAGGTCACAGCAGCTGTCCTCTCGCTGTGGTGGGACCAAGGCACCCAGCTCAGCACAGACACACATCCTCCTCCTTTTACAGTGCCCTGCTGGGTGTGGGGCTGTGGTTGATCACAGGGTCACTGTTGCTTGCCCCCGTCACTGAGAGTGGGGAAGGTGTCATCCTGGGGCACAAGTAATAGCATCCTGCACCCTGTGAGGACCAGGGTGCAGCACAGAGCCTGCTGCAGTGTGTAGGTGATACAGGCCTGGCTGGTGAGGAGCCCTGGGTGGCGGGGCCAGGCCCTGAAGAAGATGGTGAGGCTGATGGGGGGGGTAGGCGGATGTGATGTGTTGCTGATCCACTTGGGCTGAGCCCTGAAGCCAAGAGAGTGGGAGTCCTGACAGGGCACAAACTGGGGAGGTTAGTGGGGGGGGGCTATGGGGTGGCAGAGGTTTGTTGGGCTGCACCAGGGCAGGTGCATGTGCACATCACTGGCCAGGAGGATGCCTTCGCTTGTGGGGAATATCCCGGGCCTTCCAGGGAGCAAGAAAGAATCTTTCAGCCTCCTGCCTCAACATGCTGAGGTCCCACATTGCAGCCCCATGTCCGTCCCCAATTGGATGTCCTATTCCACATCCCCTGCAGCCCATCCCAGTGGTCTGACAGGGTTTTTCCCCAGTTTCCCCCCACCAAAGTCACCAGGACTGTCCTGCTGCCCTCATTGTGGAGGAGTGCGTGCTGCCTGCTGCCAGCAGCCTCTTGCATCCCCCATTCCTCCTGCTCTGCACTGCCTCCCAGGCACCAGCCAGCCCATCCCACAGCCTTGCCCCCTGGAGCTCTTGAACCTTTTCCATTCAGCTATTCTGCGAGGGGTTTAGTGCTGAACCTTTAACTTTTGTTCCAGTTCAACTCTGGGGGCATGTCACAGCTCCTCTTCACAATGCATAAAGGTGCTCCTGGGTCAACCCTGCCAGCAGCCACCTCCCAAATGAGGCATTTTCTGGGCCAAAGCTTTACAGCTCCCCTCAGCACCTTCAGCCCCAGGCTCCAGCCCACCAAACCCAGGAAAACCTAGGCTCACAAATACGTAGCACAAGGCAGAAGTGGTTGTGGGCAATATTTATTGGGCCAGGACCCTGCATATCCCTATGAGGGGGTGGCTGCTGCCGCCCCATCTGCCCCAAACAGTGGGGAGAGGGGGAAGAAAAAGCATCATACAAATTTGCTACAATAAATAGTTAAAACAGTGTGTTTTGGCCCAGCTTGGGGAGCGCTGCTGCTGTGTCGGTGGCCGGGCACCACCAGTAAAGATGAAGCGTGTTGCTGAGAGGGGCTGGGCATGCCAAGGTGCTGCTTGGCTGCAGGATGCCCTGCCAGCACTCCTCACCACTGCTCTTGGCTTCTTTTTATCCCCCAATAAAGTAAGACTTACACAATGACTGTCCATATTCCCTACTGCTTTTGATCCTGCCAGATGACTTTTGGAGGTGGCTGAGCTCCGGGATGCCCCTGGGCACCAGTGGTGTAGGACTCAGCGGGACTTGAGGGCTTTCAGCCAGGGAGCTCAGCTCTGCAGGGCTGCTGGGGTGGGTGAATGCTGCTCTCCTCTGTGAGACCAGTCTGAACTGGCTGAAACAACTGCTGCTGCTGCTGCTGGGGGTGGTCTAGGAGGCAGCAGTGGTGCTTGTACTCAGCTGGAGCCTGAAAATACAAACCATTACTATTCTGGACAGCCTCTCCCCACCTCCATCGCCTGCTCTGCCTGGCCATCCCTGTGCCTGCGCCCTCCTTGCTCCAAATTCAGGCTGGGTGGATGCTGGAGTGGCTCAGGTCTGGGTACCACTGTGGCCCATCTGAAAACCACTGAAGCTGGGGGGAAGTGTTTTGCTGGCTCAACCGCACTCTGGAGAAGCTCTTCATTTCTCTCT
Source organism: Ceryle rudis (assembly GCA_033439905.1). NCBI lineage: Eukaryota > Metazoa > Chordata > Aves > Coraciiformes > Cerylidae > Ceryle > Ceryle rudis. The sequence goes on from JAAGNO010025968.1 coordinate 79,925, forward strand.
GCTGCACTCAAGCACAGTGGGATGTTGCTGGAGCTGCCCACAGGGATGGTGGTGTCCCCACTGTGGTATGGCTGGGTAGCATATGGCCCCCACCATCACCTGGGGTTGTCTGAGGCAGCATTGCTGGCTGTGCCAGGGGGAGCTGGGAAGCAAAGCGGGGGGCTGAGGCACACATGGGGGTTGCAGGGGCTGAGCTGGTGCAGCCCCAGCTCTGTCTCAGGCATGGGAGAGGCGGATGGGGTAGGTGACCATGTTGAACCTGTCCCAGGCGAAGAGCTGCCGCTCAGCAGGGTTGTAGTCCACCATGCTGAGGTAGTGGAAGCGGTTCTCAAAGGGGATGCTGAGTGCCCGGCTGGTGCTGGTGGCCGTGTTGTAGGCAAAGTTGATGGTGGTGTTGGGCTCTGAATAGCTGCTGACAGTGTAGAGGGTGCCACAAATGATGAAGGAGTTGGCCACCCCCCGCTTGCGGATATTGGTCTCCCAGGTCTTCTGGATCTCCAGCGTCTCAGGATCCAGCTTGGAGATGACGATGGCCCCCCGAGCCTTCTCAGTGCTGTAGATCACCCAGAGCCCTGTCTCATCCACTGCCATATCAATGTCGGTGTAGCCCCCCCAGGAGTAGGGGTACTGCCCATGGTAGCCAGCACCAGGAATCTCTTTCTCAGCTGTGACAGACTCTCCTTGTAGGTCGTAGCGAGCCACAGCACGGGAGCGACGGGGCTGGAAGAAGAGCCCGCCACGGTAGATGACAGCCCCCGTGCTCTCCAGGGGCCGCGGCAGGATGTACACCTTGTCAGGGTAGCCCTGGGCCAGCTGCTCGGCCGCCTCATACTGTAAGAGTTGACGGACCTCCGTGCCCACTGTGTCCACGCGCCAGGTGGTCTCCCGTGTGAAGGGGGGCACAGGCTCAGGGTCCTTCATCCACACGCCATACTTGCCAGCAATGGAGTCAGCCCGGCCAAAGACAACAGGCTCACCCACCCACACAAGCTCACCACAGCCTGCTCAGGGACAGGAGGGAAGAGAAAGGGGTTATTGCTCAGCGGTACCCAGCAAGCCCCCTGGGAGGGCCAAGTGGTGTCTGTGAGCAGCGGAGCACGGAGCCAGCTGTGCCAGTGGCAGTACCTGAGTCCTCGCTCCCTGGGTGGCCGAGCGCAGTCTCCTCCAGCATCCGGGACACAGGAACCTCTGTCCTCTCTGACTGCAGCTCCTGGTAGGAGAGGGTCTGGGGGTCCCAGCGGGGGGCTGTGGCAGAACCAGTTGCAGCATGAGCAGGAGCCAAGCTAGGCCCTCTCACTGCTGCACCTGCCCTTGCTGACCTCATGGGGTTCCGTGAAGGACTGAAGTCCCCCAAAACACCAGTGCCTCAGTCAGGAGCCTGGTGCCCCATCCCCCTGTGGCAGGGCACATCTATGACCTGCTGATGGGGACCCTGCTCCACAGCTGCTGTTGCCACCCAGGTGTGGGGTTTAATGCTCCTTGGGGGTAAACCCCTAATCCCCCCGGGAAAGCTTGGCCCCCTGCATCCCCTCCTCTGCTGCAGGGTGGTTGATGGGCTGAGGATTCCAGCTGTCAGCCCTAGTTTAGGGAGGGGGAGAGGGTTTGATGCAATGGCCTGCGATCCCCCAGTACAGCTGAGCCCCACAGCAGGGGAGCGCCCCACTGGCGTCCCCAAAATCAGGAGTCAGCAGGGTCAGCAGTGGGTGCACCATGTTGGGGGCTGAAAAGGGACTTGACCAGGGCCCGGGGGAGAGGCAGTGGCAGGCAGTCGGTGGTGGGGATGCACTGGGTGTCTGGGCCCGGCACTTACCTTTGCCGGGGGCACGCAGGGTGTCGCGGCCGGTCGCCTCTCCGCCGGGAGGGCAGCGGGTGGCCCGCAGCCGGGTGATCTCCTGCGTACTGCTCTCCAGCCGCCTCCCCAGCTCCTCTTTCTCCCGCTCCAGCCTCCCCTTCTCCTCCTCCAGCCGGGACTTCGCCCGCAGCAG
>JAAGNO010025969.1:0-35450 GCA_033439905.1 Ceryle rudis
GCCCCCCGCAGCGCCCTCCCTGGGAGAGGGTACCGCGGCCCCGTGGTGCTGAACGCCACTGGCGAAACGGGTAAGGCTTTCCCGCTGGCGAGTGTGCCGCTGCCCTCGAAGTAATCACGCCAAAGTTGTTGGGGGGTTGTTCTCTACCCCAAGGAAAATGGTAAGTGCAGGGCACTAGTGAAGGAGAAAACGATGAGAACAGCTGCACCGCGTATAGAAAGGTGTGAGCTGCTCTAGTCTTTGGTTTGCTTGCATAAACAGACGCTTTAAAATCAGCCTGCCGTGTCCGTGGTTGTATTCTGCAGAGAGAGGTGCACTTTAGAAACAAAATGAGATTTTGAGAGTGAGTAAATAAAGCTGTTTCAAGCCATTCCAGTGTTCCCCTTACCGGTTCTCCAGAAGTAAGTAAAAGGCCACAAGTACTGCAGCAAGGGAATAGCTAGAGAATGAAAATTCACAGCAACCCGGGATGAAGCCTTCAAGATGTTGTGTGGTTTATTTGCTTAGTATCAGTTTTGTGAATGGGAACATTTATGATCAACAAGTGGCAATGTGCTGTTCCAGCACATGTAGGGCAATGATCAAGTGGTCAGCTCCTCAGGCATTGGAACTCCAGTGTTTTATGAACTCCAGACCTCTTACAGGAAACACATTGGCTCTCAGAGCAGAGCTCTAAATACTCAGTTATTTCTTGATCTTGTGTATTTGTATTTCAAACACTTTGACAGGTGTATACCACAAAATAAGAGCATTATCTCCTTCCAGAAGAAAGTATGGCCTGGAATCAGTTGAAGCCAAGAGTGATGTGTTTGGTAAAAATTATATTAGTTCACATTAAGTCAGGAAACCTATGGGAAACCTACAACCTAACCAAGACTGATTGCTCTGTAGCCTGTTTTTTCCAAGCTGATGTTGGGTGATGGTGGTGGCATCTCTTTTTTTCTACCAAGATTGTCACTCTGCTTTTTCCATTGGAAAGAAGGGGAAGGAAGAGGTTTTAAAACATTTTGATGGAAGTCTTGGATGACAAGGGATTCTAATTTGAGAGGACAAAGAAATATTATCTGCTCTGAATAGCTAGGAAGAAGGAAGCAGAAATAGTAAAAATTACAATCAGTTTTGAAAGAATGAATTAATGATGATTTTTTTTTCTCTTAGAAGTGTAGCTTCCATACCTGGACTTTTAACTTTCCTGCTGTGAGTGCTTCCTTTAAGGAGTTTGTTGGGCAAGCTCAAGCTAAACTTCATTTGGTGTTTTGGGAGGTACTCCCAATGAAGCAGGACTGTTGTCATGATGAGTGCCCGAAACTGGCCGAAGGAGTATCTAAATTGTTAAAAGATAATAGATGACACTTTTTTTGGTTTTATTTAATATGACTACAGCTGAATATTTTTTCTAGAAGGAAGTCAATCTTCAAATAAACTTGTGTATAAACAAGCGAGCTAAAACCAAAAACATAACCAGTCAGCACAAACACACACACACCCCACCACCCCATGCCTTCAAATGCAGAATGTGCACTCATGATAGACTTTTTTAGGAATTTCTTTCAAATTGCTAAATTGTGAGATAGTGTCTTTTTGTCCTTCTGTATATACCAGGTGATAAAAACTTCAGGTTTGGTGCTGGTTGGTTTTGGCTAGAAACAATGTCCAGAAACTTTTTTTAGAGGAAAATTAAAGAAAGGGATAATATCCTGTGTTTGAAGTTAACTAGAAGATGCAAATAATATAACTGAGACCTTCCCCAACTTGCCTCTCCCTTCACCCTAGCAGGCAGCTATTGTGTGTGAAGAGCTGACCAAAAGTGCCCTGTAGAGAACTTATGGAAACAATGCATTAAATATATTTAGCAGCTGTGTCTTGAAGCAAAAGCGAAAGAAAAGGTAAAAGCTCATAAATATTCCATTCCAGAGAAAAGTTCAGTAAAAGAATATTAGTAGGACCTGAAAACAAACAACTGTATTAACTCAAATCATACCTGACTTGTTATCTATCTACCTGGTTAAACTGGGCTTTTGAAGACCTGCTTGCTCATCTTCTGTAGCTGCTGCTGTCACACAACTGAGCTGAGGCAGGGCTTACACCACTCAAGATCACTGGTCGGGAGAACATGACAAGTTAACTTTTGTCACTGTTGGGATTTTACTTTTTATTTTAGCCATTACTAGTAAAATGGCTGCTAACGAGGCTTACAGTCCAGCTCAGCTATCAGCCCAGTTATTATATTTAAATTTTTTCACTGGTTATTGGTATACAGCCAATTTCAGCAGCTTAGATTTGACCTGGGTCATAACGAATCTTGAGAAACTGGTGCAGTATAAAACTTCTTTATTTTATAGAATGAAACAACAGAAAAGGCAGGGAAGGGTGGCAGGGAGAGTCTGTTGGACAAGCAAGTTCCAACATTCAGGTGTGCTTTATTTCCCCTCTTTCACTTATTTTTACTACAGTTTTAATATTTTCCTTTGCAGATGTTTGTGTATTTAAGCTATTGGGGATATCAGTCCTACCTTGTCAATCAGCCTTGCCTCACTGGAAGGTCTACCTAGCCTTAGTGGAGCAGGTGAACTTTCTGAATATGTTTTATTTTAAATACATGTTTTCTTCTTTTAATACCAAATTGAGTAAATCACTGCAAGAAGTCAAAGGTCATGTGTAGTAGTAAGGTCTGTCTTCACATCATACACCCAATTGTAGAAGCTGTTACTCACCTTCAGTATTCTTTACTAAATGCCATCCTTCTGGTGTCAGTAATGTCACAGACACATAAAATTGGTTACTTCTCTCCTTCTTGGGCTCCCAGAACAGCTCAGTCTGCCACTTGTTAGCTTTAGCACCAGTGCTGTAAGCTGCTGACTCTCAGAGGACAGGGTTTTTCACTAGAAATGCAGAGACTGCTCTTGCCATGGACCTGCACAACAATCCGACCAGCACAGCCTACCTTCTCTCACCTTGCCCCTTCAGTCACATATTGGGCTGCAGGTTCTTCAAGGCCAGGCATTTTTTGCACACTGAGTAGACAGTGACAAGCACAGCAATCTCACTCAGGCCTCTAGGTACTCCCTGTGAAATCTTACATGAATATCATATAGGCAGGGATCAGAAGCATTGTGGGCCTCTCATCTGCATTACTTCACCCACAACATCCAGGACAGTCCTTGAGACATTCTTCCATAAAGGATCTGCCTGCCTTCTCTCTCAAAATTTCTTTCTTTTGTTGAACTCCTGACAGAAATAGCTAAGCTGATGGCTGGTGGATCTTCATGGGTTGGAGGGATTAACCTAGCAAAGATGGTTTTTCTCTCAGATTTTGGGATCCAAGTGCACTCTCGATGATCTAGTTGACCTCTCCCACTGCAAATGGTAGGCTTTAACTCAGTGCTTGTTGTGGAAGTCAGGACAACTGAAAAACTGTGTCGAGGATAGTATCTATAAAGTTCAGCTCTGTTAATTTTATTTGCAGTTTTATGGAACATTTCCCATTTTTAAGACAAGTTTGTACTGAAATCTTTTGAGATATTGTATACTTTGTAAAGACATTTTCATTGTTTGATTTTGAAGTGAGTTATTAAATAAAACATTACTGAGTAAGTTTGTCTTCCTGTGAAAATGAACACCTTTTGGAAAGTAATAAGATCCTTCTTTCTCCAAGCTTTAGGCATTTTAACCTTCCAGGGGGGTTATAGCACTATCCAGCTGCGTTCAAGGGCAGTTTTCTGGGATGTAAGCAGAATATACATTTAGTATCCTGGTGAATTCAAGGGCATTTTCTAGCATGCAAGCAGAACATATGTTCTTTAACTAGTATACTTGCAAGTAATGTACGCCAGCAACATTTGGATGAACAAAATGGAAGAAACTTATTTTATTGTATATAAATCCAGAGGCAGAGTGCTGATATTCTAAGACACACTTACAGGAGTTACAGGTGCTTAATACACTTTTTCTCCTGTCTGAATGCGGGGTATATGTACTCCTGTAAATTGCATCACTGGGTGACTGGCAAAGGCTGACTTCAGAACAAAAAAGGGTGACTTCAGAACAACTTCTTCTAACACCAAGGTCCTTCTACTTGCCAGGTGACCTGAGAAGCATCTGTTCATTTAGGGTATCTCAGCTACATAAGCTTATGCATTTCCTCTGAACTTCCTTCTCTTACCAATGGTTCTTCTACTAAAGAAAACTCTGAAGTAACATCTTCTATCTTTGAAGTATATGCATATATTTATTTTACTGTTTTGCCTTAGTGATACTTGCAGTAACAGTTTCAATACAAGTGCAACCCTTACAGATGAGCACAGGAGGATATGTACAAAGCACTGCTGTAAGGTGATAAGGCAATACCTTTATTGTGCAACCAGACTAAGAAATGCAAAAATTTCTGGCCTATGGACTTTTCTTCTAATTTTTTTCCCCTCCATGGGGATGGTTGTTGCTGTGTATTGCCCCCCTCAGTACCCTAAAAGACTTACTATGAAGCTCTTGAGATAAGGTATTTTCTATGTCAGAAACAACACTTTGGACTCTTTGAAGAAAGTGCATTTTAAATTATGGCCTGGAAAAGCCGTGGGGACAGAGGATTTCATAAAGAGGACAAGTATATGGTAATGGAGATCTTAAGTAACAGCGAGCAGAGGGAGAAGGGAACTGAAGTCACAGCACCTGTTGCAAAATAAAGTAGGTCTAGAAAACTTATGCAGTTGTGCATTTCCATCAGATTTATAATTTTGGCAATTAACACTGAAGGTTTTCCAACTTTTGCAGCTGTTGATCTGCACAGTGACTATGAACCTTCTGGGTTTATTGACAGATTAAACTAAGGTAAACTTGTATGGTCAGATATCTAAAATTATGCAATCAATTTGCACATATCTAGTGGCTGCAAGTCTGCAAGCCACTAGCTTTTCTGCTGAATCAGTAGTTCATCATCCAAAGCAATAGTGCTGTCAGGTATGGCATCACGTATTCAGTCCAGGTTCTTCTCGTGACACAAGCTGGAGCCGCCCCATTGACTTCACTGATATTAAAAATAGCTCATTCTAGCAGGGGACCTGGCTGTATGGGGTGGGGTTTTTTGCCATGTTTCTCATTAGGAAAGATTTATGTTGCACAGTTAATTTATTACAGGTGAAACTTTCCCATCTCCCCTGTTTCTCCCAACAAAATGCAACTTTGCATTCCTGTCTAGGAACACTGCCCTGGGTTCAGTGAAATAAAAATGTCTGACAGCAGATAAAACATGAGGGAAATGGGCAAAGGAGTATATGGAGCAATGGATTAAAGTGCATTTGCCTTCTGGAGCTAGTGTTTATCCTTCCTTACACAGCTCGAGAGCTCGTGGGCAGCTGGTGGCTGTGAGCCAGCCTGGGGTGTGTCGCTATGGTTCTAGGTTGGATTGCTGTTATGGCTGGAAAAAGAACAACAAGGGCCACTGCGAAGGTAACATTAACACTTTATGCTTGTTTCCTCTCCATGGCTGTGTACTTCATACTAATAACAGCATTTCATACATATCTGCCAGAAGTTACAGAAAGAAACCTTCCAAGGAGTAAAATCTCTTAACTGTATGAGAGACTGAATAAAACATGTTTGAGAGACCATCTCCTCAAAAAAAGCAGAGCTTTGGGTTAATAATACCAAACCATAAAATAAGTATTCTAAAATTCTTAGCTCCAGAAGGAACCATCTGTTCCAACCTTCTGTACAGCCCTGGTCAGAGCATATGCTGTTACAGCTGTTGATTAAATGTCCAAAATGCAGTGTTTTCTAATGCTACATATGGACCCCTAAAATGGCTTTCTATCTGTTGGTATCCTTTATCTTCAGAGTACACAGTCTCTAACTTTCAAAAAATATAAATAAACCCAAGCAATAAGTGCACCTGACTTGAGTGGGGATAGCCAGCCAGGGTTCCAGTGTGTGGATAACCGGCTTAATGAAGAGCTGATCACTCTTAAGACATTTCTAAATTGTAAAAGGTCTACAGATCCCAAGGAGAAGGTGACATGGAATATCTCTCTAGCTGTACTTGGGAAAAACACAACAAAATAATAATATACATGTTCTAGGAATCTTTTTCAGATGTTGCACCTGTTGTTCCAGAGATTTTGGCATTGTATACCTGGTGAATTTGAATAGAGGCTTTGGGTTATTCATTGCTGAATATCAACATACTGGTCTCTAGAAGGGAAAGAAGCCAAAATGTCTCTGCTCTGTGTATATAGCATGTCAGTTTAAAAAAAAAAAAAAAAAAAAGAAAATTTTATTAATATTTCTGCATTGCTTAGTAGCGCGTTAGTTTTGATTCAGATTAATAACCAGAGGGACTACTGGCAAATGTAACTTTGATCAGCCAGTGGAGTAGATTGTCTTATTTTAAAGCACTACCTTGCTTTCATATTAAAATTCAGTTTTGATAAGCTTTTCAGATTTTTCTTTGGCAGATTACTTTAAGACAGCTATAATGTTATTCTTCATTTTTAGTCCAGATGCAGCAGCGTGCTAATACGCAGGTGGTCTTGCAGTATGCCACGTTGCATTCAGGGATAGAGGTGGTGTTGAAAAATGCCTTAATCTGCAGTGTTAGTGGATCAGTGCATCTGAATGAATCTTGAAATGTAGGGAAGATACTTGAATTCAGAAGTATGAATTTTAATTATGAATTTTACTATATAGAAACTAATGTGACTTTCCTATTCCCTACAGTTTGCAGCAGCTTAATTACACAAAGTAGCAAGATGAGCATCCTGGTGCATACTCTTTCACTGTTTTCCCACAGCTAGTCCTGTTTTAAATGCATGTTTGGTTTGCTTTTCCTGAATAACCCTCATGTTGAAAACCACATTGACTTTAAGAGCCTTAAGCCTTATAAAAGTCAGCATTTAACTTCTGACTAAAAATCCAGAGGGCTGAGAGTTAGAAAATTTTTACTTTTTAATGCATCCAGGCTAAATATAATCCTCTCAAATCATTGTAAACCTGATGTCATTATACTTACTGGGATGTGCGGTAAGAACAGTTGCCTGATTGTTTGACAGATATGCTCTGAATGTTCCAGCATGGCATGGACACCTTCCTCAGCTGTAACTGAGGAGAACCAGGACTGGAAAACTGCTGTAGGGTAACATGTCTCCTTTGGCTGCAGGGGAGTGCTGTTGCCTCTTTCTTACTCCAGATTCCAAGCATAGCAAGTCAAGCTGCTGCCTAGCAGCTTCTCACGTGGACTTTTAAAAATAGGAAAAAGGCAAGAGCACAAAACTAAATGCAAATCCTAAGCACGGCAGAATAAGTATGAGGGAGAGAGCTAAAAGGACTTCTTTCTTCTCCACATCTTTACAAATCTGGAAAATCACACACTCGTGTAATCTGTGTAACTATCACATTTCTCAAGCAGAAATAAAGTGCTGATTTCTCAAGCAGAAATAAAGTGCTGATCAGTAGCTACCATGCCCAAACTAGAGGGAGGCGTATGGAGGATGGTGAACTCTCTACACTCTAGGTGAAGATGGCCCTGCTCTCAGCAGGGGAGCTGGACTAGATGACCTCTAGAGGTCCCTTCCAACCCAGACATTTCTATGATTCTATAATTTCTGTGATTCTATGAACTTGTGCAACAAGTTTTTAGGTAACTAAGCAGGGCAAAAGTTCTCAAATAGAATATTTCTAACTTTTTCTCTCTCCTTTCTCTGCCTGACTCCTCCAGCTATCTGTGGACATGGCTGCAAGTATGGAGAGTGCATGGGACCAAACAAATGCAAATGTTTCCCTGGATTTACAGGGAAAACCTGTAATCAAGGTTTGTGAACATGGGGATATTATTCCAGAAAGTAGACTGTTGATATTTTCTCTATCTTCTGTTAAGGATTGTGTCATCTTCCAAAATAGTAAAACAAGTTATTTTTTGTTTACATAGAAGAATGTAGAGTTTAAGGCTTTTCCATCTTCAGCATCTCAGGCAAGCTCTAAGCCTCCTTCAGCACAGAGAAGTTTGAAGCTATATCATGTATCTCCTGCAGACTGATGACAAGGATAAATTCTCATATTTATAGTCATACGGTTAAGGCTAGAGGGATTATGTAGGCAGAGATGGTGGTCAAATCCAGAACCCATGTTATTTTCTTAAGTAGCACCCCATGTTACTTTCTTAACTAACCTCATCAGAAAGACATGCAAGTATATGCTAGATATGTAATTTCTTAAGTTGTCTGGGCCAATGCCATCTGTTTGCCTATGTTGATTGGTATTTCTGAGAAACAGAATTGTGAGTCTTTAGAACTGAACGTTCAGAAACTTTGAATGCACCACTTTCCCTCTGTAAATTTGCAATTAGACATGGAATTATTTCATCTAACATACCGGCAAACTCAGGTTTTTTTCGTGTTCAGATATATGAGACCCCTGTGTTGGATCTGATGAAAGGAGCCAGTCACTGTGCACGGGGAGAGTCCATCCTATTGCAGTGCAGATGAGTGAACTGTAGTTGCTGTGGGGGAAGCATGACATAAAGGCCACATGAATGGATGGGTCTATCCTTGCTACCTTCCTAAGCCACTGCAGCCTTTGCTTGAAAGCCTTGCACTGACATATTAAACATGCTCACATATTTCAGAGTCAAACCAACCCATTTGTTGCACAGTATCTTTCAAAAAATATACTATAAAGCTATAATGTTAAGTATTGTGGAAAACTCCAGCTTTTGCACTTCTGACGTTGCTCACAGGGAAAGATGTCAATTCCTCAGTACCACTAGAGATGAAAGTGAAACAGCAGCTGTAGTTCTGTGCAATAGATCTGTAGGTATCCAACTTCAGCCTCTAAACCCAGAGGTTTAATCTCAAAAATTATTTGGCAGCTTAAACTTTACGAAAAGTCAACAGAGAGCCCCCCAGCTTTTAGGTGTTTTCTGTGCAGTAACTCCGGCTCCATTTGATATGCCCTCCATAGGCAAACAGATCAGTTCCGTGCTCTTGCAGTAGTTTCAGAGTCTGAGGCTGGGTGGAAGCACTGCACAGACCTAATGTACAAATTGCCTGTTAACTCTCTGGGCTGTTCTACCTTCTGAAGTAGGGCCAAGATTTTTTTTGTAAAGTGGTGGCTGACACAAGCCGGAAATGTGCAAGAGCTACTTAAGTAGTATGGCCATATAGGTGGTCATGTTCCAGCATCCAGGAACGCTTAGAGCCACTTTTAATTTAGTATCAGATGTAGCCTTGTTCTGCTGTCCTTACAGCCTCATGCCCAGCTGAGCAAGCTCAACATGAGCTAAGTAATAGAGATAAGGGGCCTACTGTATTAGTCTGCCACCAAGTCCAAGCTAAATTAGCCTTATCTCTGTAGATTCTCTTTCAGAGCTGTGTATGCTATCTGTGCATTACTGTACGTTGTGCAAGATAGGGGCAGCTAAGCACTTTTGAAAATGTATGGTCTAAGTGGAATAACTTTTGTCCCCTAGTTTGTACTCTTGTTTCTTTGTTAAGAGAGTGTTGGTTATGTAGTGGAGCCACAGTAGCACAAGAATCCAACGTGATTTGCAGGCCGATAGGTTGTCCTTTTTTCAAACAGACCCTATGTTTAAATAATAGTATTCAACTCTCTTTTTCTTCCCTGGACTGAGTTGTAGCAAACACTTCTGCACATGTATAACACCCACAAAATTCATGCTTTGAATGGTCTGGAGTTTTTTCTGTGATGTGCAAAGTGCATAGACATGAGAACAGATACTTCTCCTATGAGAAGTGGAGCTGCACTGAAGTGCTTGCTTGAAGAATTGCATCTTTATTTAAATTATATTAATGGTCAGATGTGCCATTAAACACATATTGAACAGGATGAATATGCTGGCACATTCTGCTAATGAATTCTGTCTGTTACTAATCAGGTATCAAAATACATGATATAGAACTGTCAGTTCGTAGAAGTCACAAGCACAGATATTGTCCCCTTGTCATGGGACCAATATCAATGTCATCACTTCTCTGCCTATACCACACAAATTAAACATTTTAGAATTGTAGCTTCTGCCTGTGAAGGATAGCTGTAGGGAATTTGAAATTAATTTAGTTTCTACAAAGCCTTTAAATCCTGTATTTTGGGAAAGATTTAGGATGCTTTTACTCTCAGGATTTTGAGATTTTTGAGATTTGTCTTTCTACTCTAAAAATCACAGAATTCTTATATTTCATTTTTGCTACTGATAAGCTTGGTGCCAATGAGTAGCTCAGAGAAAAAAAATAATCTTTGTTTCACTTTATCTGAAGCTGATTTGCTGTTCTTAGTCTCATGTTCTTGCCTTTCTAATACAGAGGTCAACTGGAGGGCTAAAATCTCCAGCTAGAATCAGAGAAATACAGAGTAACTACCAGAAAATAGATTTACTGCAATTCTCTCCCCACCCCTCCACCTCCTCCTAACAAGCTGCCAGATGTTGCCAGACTTTGCATTAGTCTTTCAGGTGCAGAAGTCTGCATATGTTGGTTTTGCTTGCAGTCTTTCTGACAGATGGTCTGCTGAGCTCTCATCTTGCAAGGGGCTGGCTCATTTTCAATCCAGGCAATTTTGCTGTGGGGAATTCAAGGCATTAGGCAATATTATCCACCTATATGTATGAATATATGTACAGAAACCCAGAACTCACTTCATTCCAATGAATTCTGCAGATCTGAACGAATGTGGACTGAGCCCACGTCCCTGTGAACACAGATGTATGAATACACATGGCAGCTACAAGTGCTATTGTCTCAACGGGTACATGCTTATGCCAGATGGCACGTGTGCAAGTAAGTAATAGAGCTGATAGGACAGGCACACCAAAATCATCTAATCGCATTTGATCCCAGCAGATTTTCTTCTTGTGATGAATGGGTTTAGCTTAGTCAGGATAGGGTCTTTGCCTCAGTTTTCTGGTACTGTCAGCAGCTGAAAGAGGTTTTCTATTTGTCAGTACCTGAATAAAGTAAACTGAGTTGTACTTGTATTTTGGTGTTCAGGAGAATTTTTATCCTGCTAGAAGTAAAAATCTTCCATAGCATTACTTCAGCTGAAAGACAGCTAGCATAACATTGGTGCATAGTCCTGCCAATTCATGTGTTGAATAAAGATGAATGAATCTATCCAAGTAAAGCAGCAATATAGACTAATTTTTACTGTGCTGAATTTTATGCCATTATTTCTCGCTTTACCTTTCTGTGCTACCTGACTAATTTATTTTATCTGTGTGTTCATAGGCTTCCTGCAGGTGCTAACAGCTTCTTGCAAACATTTGTTCATTGAGCTAAGGCTTATCTAAAGTGTATTTCTACCTGTTTTCTTTGTCTTTTAATCCAGCATGTAATGGAAAGCATTCTGCTTTCTTAGCCAACCTGTGTTTTCAGACCTGAGGAAGCTTCTTATTTTTTCACTGTTTTCTTTGTAGAAAATACTTTTTTCCTTCACCAGAGATGTTCCATACAGGTATTTTGGCTTTGAATTTCACAAAACCCTAGGTAACAATGGTAACATGGTGAGAGCCCTTTATGGAGTCCACTGGACTTGAACAGATGCATCAGTCAGACAAGGAAGCTAGTTGGTCTCAGCAGTACCACAATCTGCTTGAGAGGTCTGTCCTAAACCAATGGACCTAGCTGTGTGGGGTGCAGCACAACCAGTCCTGTGGATATGACAGAAACTCTGCAAAGGCTTTGATCTCCACACCTTGGAGACAACCATTCACCAGTCAGGGTGTCCATCTGGTGAGTTTGCTGTCAGTCTTGGGATAACTGGAAAAATACCTAGCCTTGGCAAACACAGGAGCTCAGGGTCTGCAGCTCTGGGGTTGGCAGGAAAATCAGAGCTGCTTGTCTCTCACTCTCAGGGCAGGGAGACTGAAATAGCTGTGAAAGGTGCCTGGTGCCAGAGCTTTTGGAGTCTTTCCCCTCCTTGCATCACAACTCACAGTTGTGCTTCTGCATTACTAAGCATAGTGTGTATCTTCAACAGACAACATCTGCGGGACCCTGAGATCTCTGAGAAATGGATATATATCCTGTGTGTTTCATCCAAGATAATTTGTGTATCTGCTGACATCATAACGCTGAGCAGTTTTCAGTAAGGCCACTGTCTTATGGACAGCTGAAGTTGGCAGAGACCAGAACTAGTCAAAAGAAACTGTCCTTTGCATCCAGCAGCAGCTCTGTCCTGTGCATTGCTCACTCCTGGTCCTCTGAGCATAAACACTTGCTTCAGCCATGCTTTTGAACCAAGTCAGAAAACTAGATCCAAACTGTAACTTAGTATTTCTTCTGCATTAGTTTTAAGCCAGTCTTAGTTAAGGACTTGCTTCCTGATTTAAGAAACTCTGCATTTGTACCAGATTTGTACCATATGTTCAGTTGCACTGCCCCTTGCCTAAGCCAGCACAAAATGCTGAATTTCTCAGTGGCAGTGGTGGCCAGTGTTAGTTATATATGAAAAAATTACCTAAGCAGCTGTGAGCCCTGAAGCTTGCATTTCACTTTGTCACATGGAAATATTATTTCTCAGTGGAACCCCAACACACACTGACACAGAATGAACCCAAATTTCAGGGGGAAAACCCGGTCTGCCATATAAGGGAAGTCTTCATTCTCCACAGCTCTCATAAAAGAAGCAAAAAATGTTCATCCAGCTTGTACTTCATTAACCCAACCCATCCGCCACCTTCCAGTTCCAAAGAGCTTTTATTTTCTTAAGCAGAAACTACGATTATGAAATGATGTATATTATTTGCTCAAGTAGAAGTTATTCTTGGTGGTAGGCTACCATTTCACCTGCTACTAACTTAAGCTTGTTCTCAGATGAAATGCTGATTATTGAACCAACTCATAATTTTATTCAGGCAAATATTTTGAGCATATTGATACTCCTTTTGAATCAAATTCACCATGATGTAAATCACCTTACCAAGATGAAGTCCACCTAGGCTGAGTAGTCAGGCTTATCTGCCACCAGGCTGGGGGACCATGAAGCCGGAAGAGGGGCATCAGAAGAATGTGGCTTTGGGTCACAGAGAACCATTGCTTAAAATAGTTAGTAGGTCAGTACCTAACACAAAATCACCCCAACTCTGCAGGAATTACTATACTAGATCTGATTAATGCTTCTTGTAAACCAATATTATATCTAACCAAAGCCAGGAACAGGAGCTTCAAACAAAGGAGAAAACAGACAATTACCTATTAGAGAAGAATAATTTTGAGTAAGTTTCTTTATTTCCACTTAGGAAGTAGATAATAAGCCAATGTATTATGATTTCCAGTCTGTCTTTTTTTAACTCTCAACTCCTGTATGTTCTCATTCATACAAAAGTAAAATGTTTTTGCAAATACAGTGAATTCTTGCCCTTGAATATTCATCACTTAACCACAGATTCTAAAACAAACCAGGCCAAGAAAAATAATTTTATCACAGATTAAGCAGATTAATTTTAATAGCTCACAGAACTAATATGCATTATATTTTACATTCAAATCACAAATAATATGACTGTAGCTGTATATGCACCTGCACACATCATTGTCTTTTCTATGCACCCTGTTATTATGCACTGTTCTGAAAATGCTGGTACCTCTGACAATAAACATGTTTCATTTTAAAATAAAATTAGTATCCTTTTCTTCCTAAGCAGTGAGCCAGTTTCAAGTTCAAGTTCTTGCAGTTGGTTTCTGTCTCTAATAAACTGACAACTGTTCCAGGCTTTCCACTTATAAAAGAACCTGTATACAGTTCTGTTTTTCTGAATACAACCAGAGTGAAGTAGGTGGAAATGTTTTCTTTTCACACATACTCCAGCTACTCCAGTAAACACTTCCAAATGCTACTTCTTTCCCTGGCATCATAACCCTAGTTCTTTTTTCTAATATAAGCAGTTCTGTCTCTGACTCTAAAAGGTCGTAGTAAGAAGTGACAGAACTGGGATCAGAGGAAAAGGGAGGAATAAGGGCAGATAAGGTAAAAATGAAGGGGAGTCTAAGTTCCATCTCACGGATTCCTGAAGAGTTAATATGTTCATGTGTAAACAGCTTGATTTATGATGAATGGAATTTTGTTGTTCTCATTCATTTTCTGTGTTCATCCAGATCTAACTTAATTTTGTGTTATCTCAGTCTAGAGTTTTGCTCTTTTTCTTATTTTAAAGACTGTTTTCAGGTTCCAGGACATGTGCCATTGTGAATTGCCAATATGGATGCGAAGAAGTCAAAGGGGAGGTGCAGTGTCTTTGTCCATCAAGTGGCCTTCAGTTGGGACCAAATGGAAGGACATGCATTGGTATGTTTAGAGATCTCACAGTCAGCTTCTTTTCGCTAGGATCCAAAAAAACTTAAGATTCTGATAAAAAGTGAAGAAACAGTTAGTCCTCCTTGGTGGCTTGACTAATATTTCTGTGACTTGCAGTGTGAAGTAAAGTTTGCACTCTTTTTTTATCTCTTTTTTTCATAAACTGTGTCTTTTTTATAACTGGGAGCACCACTCACAGTCTGGAAACTCTCTCCCTGATATGTCTTGACTTAGTCCAGCAAGGAGAGGTGCAGAGATCAGTCAGTAGAAGACCTGCTGTTGCTCTCAGCTTCCTGTTTCTGGGGCTTTTTCTAAAACAATTCTCTGGCATTTCCTGAAAAGGAATAAGGGAATTTGTGGAGTTCCTCCTCACCCTGCTCCACAACCTTAGGACAAATCATTGTCCCCAGTGGGGACAATCCCCACTGCCAGTTACCCTTGCTATTACCATGCCAGGTCTCAAAATCTTCCATAAAGTTAGTTCACATTTTGCTGCTTCATTCATATAAGGACATGCAAAAGGCATCCCCAAGTGTGAAACTATAGGACTTATTCATTAAACAACGTGTGACAGCCAACACCAAATCATTCCCATGCAAATCCCAAGTAGTTCTTGCTTTCCTATTTTACCTTCTAATGGATCTGACCATCATCCCTTCTCCTGTTCTAGACATTGATGAATGCTCCACTGGCAAAGCTGCCTGCCCTTACAACCGTAGATGCATCAATACCTTTGGAAGCTACTACTGCAAGTGCCAGCATGGTTATGAACTAAAATATGTCAGCAGCCATTATGACTGTGTAGGTAAGATTTAGCCCATGAGCTTTCCTTTTTCATCCTTTTTCATTCCCACACCTTTCATCTTTCCTGTCATTGCCTGAAGCATGTTGGCCTAGTCTGGGGATACCACCTCAGAAGTGGATAAAAGATGTCACACTGTAATAGTCTTGATGGCACTTTATTTTTTTTTTTTCTGTGTTTTCTCTGTGGCCTTATGAAAAACCTCATGACTGGCACTTGCAAATAAAATTGCCTCATAGTACCACATCAAGATATGTGAGAGCTTGTAGTAAGTTAGTAACAGTTGACTACAAAGCACTTCTGGCACACATTTAGTTATGAAGCCATTTTTGTCCTCTTCGCTTTCAACTTGTGATGAACAAGCAGTCCCACAATCTTTTTTTTCTTTTTTTTTCTTTTTTTTTTTCTTTTTTTTTTTGTCGTTAATGAGGGATTTGAATCACATGCCTTCATGACTGTAAAAACTGTTGTTTGGATGGACAGTACAGAACCTTTAAAAAAAAATGTATTAAAATGTTATGTTATAATTACATTTTGGGTCTCTTTTGCATGCCTAAGTTTCTCCCAAACAAAAATAAATACAGGCAAAAAGTTATCTTGACATGCCCAGGTCTTAAAGTCAAAACACCTTCTGTTTCAATTCATTAGCTGAATAGTGGAAGAACAGCAAAGTCTAAGTTACTGCAACAGGCACTGCAGCCAGTATTGTTCAAGTAGTTGACTACACGAGGGCCTGAAAGGCTTGGAATTACTACAGGAAGTGCACATAAAATTGGATTCATGAGTTTTGTTCATATTTGCTTGGTATGGGGAGTTAGGGTGGGAGGGAAATCATAAGGCAGGTTTTGGAGAGTCAAGTTTGCATTTTCTGTTGTATGCAAACCCCAAGAGTCTTAAAGTGGAAAAAATGTTCTCATACAATACATGTGCATGGGCGAAAGACTGGAGAGGTCTCAGTTCTCAGGGTTTTAACTGCAAACCTGAATCTCACTCTCAGACCTTTCAAATTTTTGAGTCAGTCTTCCTGCTACTTGTCTCCTAGCTGACTTACATTATGAGAGGATGTGTCAGCTGCTAAAAATGAAGTAATCTGGCTAAAATGCAAGTAGTGCAAAAATTTATGCACCAACTTGGCTTCCTCATGTGGGAGAAATCAAAAACACCTTTGTGATGTAGCAAAATAAGGGAAAAGGAGAACAAAATCAGTTACTCTTGATGGCTGTACATTTTGCTGTCAGTTGAATGTAGCGTTTTCTACCGAATTTTTCCTGATTATACTTTTTTTCATACAGCATCATATGTACGCTGGAATGTTAGAGGTAGGTAAAAGACCTCTCCATTTTGGCATGCTCAGGGTTACTTTCCATTGTATTTCTTCTAGAGTGAAAGAATGGGAAAGAGTTGGTGAATTGTGTTTTGATTGATGTGACACATTCTCTTGGTACCTTTTGCATTTGGCTAGTACAAAAGTGTGTACAACCTGCAGTTTGAATCCTGTTCTCAGTCAGAAAATCATGGCCTTCACACTGTCATGACTGGGATGCTCTACGTTTTTCATGGATGCATATGCCAGTAGTGGTGTAGTTGGAGCTGATGTTAAGCATTCTCTCCTAGTGTGAATTCTTCTGCCTCTGATGGTCTCTGGACTGTCTTTTTTTCTAATACTAGTGCTTATAACACCTGGAAACAGATGGCCAGCACCAAAACTCATGAAGCTTACATTTCAATGCAGTTTTCACTGAAGCATTTATATCTTTCCCTAGATGTAAATGAATGCGTAACAAATACACACAGGTGTAACCTCCATGCAGAGTGCCTCAACACTGAAGGATCCTTCAAGTGCAGATGTAAACAGGGCTACCAAGGAAGTGGATTTGATTGTGTTGGTGAGTACCACTGGATGCAGGAATAGTGCTATATTGGTTTTCTTTAATAATTGATGGTTATAAGGCAATTTCTAGGAAATGTCATGCTGAACAGCACTGCACTACAACCAAGCAAGAAACCTCTACAAAATAATATGTTGATTGTACAAGTCATTGCATAGTTAATACAAGCATTATTTGTTCAAATTCATTTTGCCTATGAGTCCCCAAGTCTCATTGTATCACTAGGAATAACAAGTAGAACAGAGAGAATTTGTCCCGAAGAAACAAAGAAAATAGCTTTAAAAAGTCTACTGTGTATTTTCCTTAAACTCTAACAGCTAGCCCCTTGGAGGTCTGTGCAGTCCCTTCCAGAAGAGCTTCAAGCTAACTTAGCAAAAAGTGAGAGAAGGGAAGAAAGCCATGAGTTCTGTGATAAACTGTTTTCACTTGTAATTTTGCCTTTGTCTATTGAAGACCTCCTATAAAGATGTCATTGCCAGCTTCTGACCCTCAAAAAAGAAAGAAAGGCAGGCTGTTCTCTTTATATGTAAAATGAACCTTTTTATTTAATGCCTTTATTAAACCTCGCAGAGGCTTCTCCTGCAACATCATTAGAGATGTTTTCCTCAGGAGGACATGTTAGTCTTGCTCAATTTTTTGAATAAAAGACATTGTGAAAACATTTTAAAAGTTCTTGTCTATTGCAAATGAAGTCTACATAATATATAAACCTTTTTTCCTGAGTCTTTTTGAGGTAATCTTTGATCAGATATGTATTATGATTATATTCCATGGTCACAGATTTTCTATATTATTTGTGTTCCTACTCATTATAATAGTAATTGAAACCTCAAATATGGCATCAATGAGTTAAACTTTCATTAAGTTTCTACTTCCAGTAAAACATTTTGACTTTTAATGAGAAAAACTAATCACACAAAAACCTGACTGGTACTGAAAGGTTTGATTTGGACACAGATTGCTACAGCAGAGCAGCTAGAAGGTTTTTCATGCTCAAATTCAATGTTATGAGACAGTTTCCTTGCTAGACCACATCCCCTGTGATATGTATGTCACTGCAGCTTACTGCAGTGGAAGGATGCAGTGGGACTTGAGACCTGACTGAATATCAAAGCAAACTGACATGACACGTCTTGATATGGTTCTGTTAAAACAAAATGTACCACAGATGAAACAATAAACAAACATCTCTGAGGAAGAAGGTCTGGGGTTTTTTTTTGCTTTGTTTTGTTTCTTCTTTTTTTTTTTTTCTTTTTAATGAGAAGCTGAAATTTTCAAAGGAAAATCTCCTTTTGACCAAGTCTACGGGTAAAATATTCTTTCCTCAAGCAGAAACAACTCAACAGGAATGCTTGCTTAAATATGAACAAAGGAAATATTTTTGCTTGTGGAGGGGCTATGACACATTTTTAAATGTCTAGCCCTGTAAAAAATCAATGCTGGAGACAGATGATTTCTGTCTCCTCGCTGGTGTTTCTATTAAATTGTTTGCTCTCTCTCTCTCTGCATACTTCCTCACGTCATATTTCCAATTACCGAAGCACATCAGTTATGTAGGAGCCATGCATTCATAAACTCAGTAGAACACACTAAATGGAAAAGGGATTCAATACAAGGGAGGATAGAGGAATAACACACATTAATGAGAGAAATCAGAGCCACAGGCAGAAAGTCGAAAGGCAAGGGTCTATCTAGAAAGAGGTATACAACAGTAGAGGGGGAAAAAACCCAGTGGAGTCAGTGGTGGGTAAAATCTGAAAAGCAGTGATGCCAAAAAGAGACTGTTTTTTTTTCTGTTGGTAATTCCCACAAGTACACTGTTTATTTTTAAAGGGAAGACAAGAAGGTTCTTTTCATCTTGAATGTTTCAACAGCTGATTTTTACTGCAGTTATCAAACAAGTCTGATCAGTATCTGATCTGATGGGGGCAGGACATGTGTTTTGCTATCATGGAAAACTTTCTTTCAAACAATGACACAAACACCAATTAGGTGTACCAGCCTACACGGAAACACTAACTGTTCTCCATGTCATATGGCAATTGTGGAAAAACTTCGGCTTTACTAAAGCCAAAGGAAGCTTTGCTATTGGGTTTAATAGGATCAGAACACCATCCTGGGAATCTGGGGGCTGGAGGCAGTGGCTTCACTTTTCTTTTGGTGGCAGCAGCTGCAGTGCCCACATCCCATCCCAGCTCCCAACAGACAGGCCTGGGGTTGTGCTGCAGCTGAATGAAAGGTTTCTTAAACATGTCCTCAGTACTCCACATAATTATTCCCATAGGGTAGAAATCCTGTTTCTAAAAGGAAGCATTAATTCTTTATAGCAATTGTCTCTAGTATATAACAAACTGGCTACCATGGCAGCAGTATTAGCTTTCTATAACAAAATAAAAATGTTTTAATATATAGCTTAATTTTCAGAGTATGAAATGAGAGTAACTAAACACACTGTTTATAATGAAACTTCTATGTCTACGTCTCATGCTACCAAATACTCTAATAAGTGAGCTAATATAAAATTCAACTTTGCACAGAAGGTGGGGGGATTTTTTTCATTTAACTTGAATGTCCTTGTGCTAACTTAGGAGAAAGCTGCTCAAACATCAGGCTGGAAGCAGCGCTGCTGGCATGGATATGATCTGCAATTGTTCAGGCACCCTTTTGCGATTCACCAAGCCTATATGTTGGAGGCTGTTTCTGAACCGTCTCTAGCACACGTTTCATTTGAGAATCCTAAACGGGTCTTAGCCATTTCCACATCTGGCCTCTATCTTACTGCAATCTGTTGCTGTTCTCAGGTTCATGTGTTTCCTGATTTCCTATTGTGCATTGAAAAACCACATTTCCCTCACCACATGCTTCTATGTGTATTTTAGCTTTTAGTCAAGAACAGAGTCTCACAAGGTTTCATAAGCAATTAAGATTCCTGAGGGGAAAATGAACCTATTTTTTGTTCACTTTTTTCATAGGAAGCTACAAAATAACAGGAAAAAGCAGCACTAACTTAAAGCCTGCTACCTCCAGGCATCACTCTAAGGAGCAAAACAATGACACTCTTGTTATTGCCCGGCTAGAGGCAGAGGTTACTATTCATCATTATACTTTGCTGGATATCCAAATGGCAATACAGAGTTAGGCCAACTCTCTCTGTGTCTTTTGTATTACTCATGTTCTTTTTTTTGCTAATAGGGTAACCCTTAAGCCCTATATGTGATTTTGCTTTCTTATTAACTTGCCAGTCCTGAGAAAAGATGGGTTTGACATAATAACATTTCAAAGCTTTAAAAATTATTCTGGTCATATTGCTGGTGAGATTCTTACAATTCAATTCAGTATGGAGCCAGATACTGCTGTTGTCCTTTAATCAGAAACATTTAGGCTTTTGTCATCCCACATTTTCTACTGGTGGCATTGATGGCTGGTGTAGTCATGTATTAAGCACAGTCCATCGTGATGAACTTGCCCTGATTCTGAACTTACTTTTAGTTCTGTTCTAACTCAAACTGGGACAGCATCCTTCCCTAAATAAGATGGTAAGAATTTCAGAAATGAAACAGGCTAGGAATATATATTGGTAGATGATGCTCCATGGTGCTTAAAAGAGAATAATAGTCTAGAATCCTGGTTTTAACTGATCTGTGAAAGCTTTCAGACTCTCCTAAGGTTCAGACCTTTTAGAATGATTTCCGAAACTCTGTCCCGCTGACCTAATCTTTAATCACATCTCCAGACTCCCCCTAAGTGTGGTAAATGCATGTCTGTATCCGCCACTCCCTCTCCAACTTTTCTATGCACAAGCTACAAAGGGAGCTACAAAAGGATTTGTAAGCCGGTCTCCTAGGCTTTTCTCTCACCAGGTTTCTAAATATATTGCTAGGCACAAAGGTGGCAGCAGTGCGGTGCCTGCTGGAGTGCAGGGCAAGTGGTCTCCTATTGCAGCCCCCTTATGTTCAGAGCCCCAGCCAGCACTGGCTGCAGTCACAGGAAAACAGATCACTGTCTGTCCCTCTCCTGTATCATCCCCTGAGTATTTCCCTTTGCACAGTGCAGCACAGAGACAGGGGGTTGGCATCTACTCTATTTTTTCTAACTTTTCACAACTTGGTCATTAGACATCCTACACCAACCTTCTGTGGTTTTATAATCTTGTACAGCAACTGATGACATAAAAGATTTACTTTTATCCCTCAGCCAACATTTGCCTTTGTTTTTCCACCTCTTGCTTGAATTCTCTCTAATAAAATACCTTTGAAAGCTGAGATATTTTTCATACTAAGGCAATAAATACAAACTGTGTAAGAGCAGGAGGCATTAATCTGTTTCTTGATGGTAGGCACACATAGAAAAGCTGGGAAGAAATGCTCTACATTTGTTTTCACTTTACAAAATTCTCTATGCAGTCATGTGGATGGACAAATGCACAAATGTTTGTGAGCAACCACCTGTGCATTTATATACATGTCTTGGGTTGAAGGGTCCTGAAAAATCACTGCCTCAGCTGCAGCACCCCAGACTGTCAGACAAGGTAAAGTGTTCATTCAGGCAAGTCCACAGGCAGTGGATTCAACAGAACATAATGAGTTTAAGATGGTCTATCCTTACCCTGCAATTCATGGGCAGACATAAAAACCCTTAAATCCATATCTTCAGCCACTCTGAAGCTGAGTGCAGATTAGGAGGATACGAGTGAGATGTTCTAAAATATGCTTGGTGTCTAGTCCCTCTTTGTTCCCATGAGTGCAGATTTTCATACTGCAGCAGCAAATTGGAGTCTGCAAGCATGTGGGGATTTATATCTTTCATCCCCCTAATTTTACCACTCCTGTCAGCTGATTTTCTACACTGCTTGGTTTTGCACATACAAGGAGATTGGTTTTCTGACACCACAGAAGTTACTATGGTGAACTGTAAGAATTTTTCATTTCATTAGGAAAACTTCAAAGCAGAAACTAAAAGCAGATGTTCAGGTTTGCTGAGCAGTCAGTCCTGGCCTGAAAATCTCCACAGCCTCATTATTAACAGCCTGAAGTTTCTCATTACTGATTGTCTAGAGGAAAATTGTTCGGAATGAAGCTTTCCTGTTAATTTTTATTGCTGCATACTGAGTTTAGACCCAGAAACCATACATCATTCATGACATCACCCTCCAGAGGACAGGCTTGCTTAGGGGAGTATTAGTAAAGAGTTCACTTGCACATACCTAATTAGCATGGCTGCAAGTTTTATCCAAAGGAAAAGAAAAGCAAAATCTTCAATTTTGATTTATATTTTTTATTGCTATCTGTTTATATTGCCAACTGCAGCCTCAAAAAAACTGAATGTGCCAGTGAGCACACCAAGAGAGGCTGATTCTGTTCCTGGGATACTAAATAGCATGTAGTTGCATTTGCCATAAATAAAATGTGATAAATTCACAGTGATAGGATTGTATTTTCCAGGAGTGAATATAAATTTGGGGAACTTTCCCCTTTTCCTCCTAGACGATGGTTCTATTTTATTAACTGGTGGTTTTTCTTCTGCTATGGTTCTGTGAAAAGAAACAGACAGAAAAAAAGTACTACCCAAGGTTACAAGTCTAGTCAGTCTGTTCCAAAATGCTATCAAGTTTTCATTATTATAAACAGAGGAGCAAAATAGGAACATATTCTCACCCTGATAATGCAATCACTAGACAGAAAAGAAATAAAAATAGTTGAGTTCCCTCACCATTTGCAATCCAAAAAGACTGTCGGCACTGCAGCATCAAAGCTGATTGAGAATCAGAGATGGGAAGCAGTAGATAAGGCTACTCTGAACCATTGGTGGAAACAGTCTCCATCTATGGAAGAGCGGTTGTATAGCACACTGGAACTGCTCAGCTCCAACTATTTCCTAGGTACTTCATCTAAAGGACTGCAGAAGGCTGTCAGTAGCTTATGACATGGTTGTGCTATCCCACTTATCAGTCCTTCTTCCTCACCCACACAGATATAGGCTGTGGCCAGTGCTAGAGGGCTGATATAGTGGCATACTGACTGGTCATGTCATATCAGTCAAGAAAACTTGAGTTGATTCAAAAGCCTCATTGTCTCAAGCCTCGAAGTCCATTGCCATGGACTTTAAACCCCAAGGGCACTGTCTTCCTCAGTAGCTCTGGTACTATGACAACTGGGGAGTTGGTTAACTCTGGTGGAAACCCTGTGGTGGGATGGGATCATTTCATAAACTAGAACTCCTCAGATTTAGGTCTTCTCTAAAATTTGCATATTTGTCACACAAACCCTTCCAGACCTAGTTTTGGCCCAGCAGTGTTCCTCTGCTGATACTGAGCAGCAACTGATGTTGCTGATAAAAAGCAACACCTGCAGTATTGCCATAATTTCTCATTTGAATTTGCTTTGCACTGTACACATACCTTGAACAAACTGATCTGAAGTAGCCCCAGCTTTAATCCTCAGTTATGATTTGGCCATCAGCACAAAGAGCCATCGGTCTTTGTCAGATACAGAAGAGTACATCTGGAAGGGGCTAAAAAAAATCATCTGGTCTGTTCTTTTGCTCTGAGGCAGATCATATCCAGCATATTAATGACAGATGGTAGCCTGACAATTTTTTAAACCTTCTAGTGATACAGTTCAAATAATCTAAGTGGCTCGCTCCTGTGGTTTACTGTCCTATAGCAAAGATAGCAAGCAAGTTTTTCATAATACATAACTAAAATGTCTCCTCATTTCATGTAAACTGATCGTTTTCCTATCTTAAGAGAACGTGGAGAACAGATGGCCACCATACTGTCTCAGAGGAGCCCTTTGTGCTGCTACTGGGTCCCACAGTATAAAATTGATCCTGTCTCCATACATCCCTAGAAATGCACCTTCAAATGGGTTCCTACAAAAAATATCCCTCATTCAAGCATCCAAACAGTTTGATGATTGTAGAAAGATAAAATATTAATTTTAAAAGAAATAAAAGGCTTTTGTCTTGAAGCTCAATACACTGACAAGGAAAGCATGATTGGAAAATCAGGACTGTCATGTAAATGCAAAAATGCCCTCTTAACAATGAATGTTTTGAAGTTTTTCCCTGGACATAGAGGATATTTGACTTCATTATACTTAGTAATAGGGAAAAGCCCAAATTCAGATTTTTTTTTTCTTTCATTTTACAGATTTGAACAATCTTGATTGACTTTTACCCCACTCTGAATTTTTTCACCTCTGTCAGCCTTTCTGTTTCTGAGCAGAACCCAAAGTTGCAAGATACCACAAGGCTAGTTATCCTTTTAGTATTTTGAAGACAAGAGGAATCATAAAACACTAAAAATCTCAGTGTTTTTTTACATTTATTTACATTCCATCCTGAAAATGCAAGAAGATAACAAATTGTCATTCTTGGATGCCCCTCTGAATTTTTGGTGTTTACCCCTTAGAACAAAATATCCTTTAGAGCTAAATGAAACGTGATGGAGCAGCTTGCTGTATCTCCTCTCAAAGTACACTTCCATTTCAGTGGCTTTCAGCCTGTCCTTCAAGTGAAGTTAGGCCAGAGAAGTTCACTCTTTTGTATATATTTTTAGCTAAGAAAAATGATCATTGCTAGTAGGCTGACTTTTGTTAAGCAGGGAGTCACACCTCCAGGGAAAATTTTTTGTAGTCCATAAATTGAAGAAGGACTTTTTAATCCTTTTTTTTTTTTTTTTTTTTTTACCCAAGCTCCAGTGTAATAATAATTAACCTAAGCAGCTCTATGGCCTATATTACACAGGAATACAAATGAGGTTAAGGCAGAGGGTCGCTTTGGCCTTTCCACACTGTAACTCAGAGGACTGTCTACACAACAGAGCTAAACACATGTATGAATATTCTGTTCTGTGCAGAGCTGAGCTTACTTCTCAGAGGAGAGAATTTGACTGAATCTGGATATTGTAAAGGGCACCACAGTGCCATTTGTAAATCTTGTCATTGCAGAATGGTTCCTTAGATGAATATTAATATTTTTCTTGGTTATAGCTACCCCTGAAAAGTCAGTGAAAGAAATTGTAAGAAACCCTGGAACAGCTAAGGACACAATTAAGAAACTTCTTGCGCATAAAAGCAGTGTGAAAAAGCATGAAACAATCAAGAATTTGATCCCAGAAGCAGCTGTGACACCGTCTTCTAAGACCCACTTGCAGTTACTGGACTATGAAGGTGGTATTGACCTTGGTGGGAGCTACAGTGAGGAAGAAACTGAAGCTACGGCAGAAAAGGAGGCAGAAGAGTCAGACAAAGAGGAGAAGGAAGATTTTGAGAATCAAATTGACCATGACCAAAGCCTTAGAGGAGATGTCTTTTGTAAGTTTCTTCATTTAAACAAAAAATCTGTTTTCAATGTTAAAATATGTATAAACACTAACAAAACCACCCGAAAACAATACAGCCGTTTTATCAGAATTTACTTACAGAAAACGAAAACCAACTAACATACTACTGGTGAGCCTAAAAGGAACTGAGTCTCCCTTTTAAGGGAATCTGTCTGCAACCAGTGTGAGCAGAGAGGGAGTGCACCCATACCGACAGGCGCTCTGCCCGCTGTGCTTTCAGAGCAGCTTAGACACAGCACAGAGCTTCTCCCCATTTTCTGCTCAGAAGCCCCAGCACAACATGACAGTGTGCTGCTTCATTACGAGTAAGACAATAATTAGCTTTGATTCATGATAGGCATATTCATATTCCTAAGTAGTGTGCACTGTTCAGAGGAAAAAGATTTTGATGTCCTTCTGTTTCAAATAATATAGACCATGTAATAGGCACCACTGTTGTTCATGCCACTCCCAACAGAAAAATAACTGTATGAATCACAGAGGGAGTTTTCTATCCCTTTTGTTCAAAGATGAGAATTTATCTGAATGGACACTCTCGACTTTAAAGCATCTGATGGTATTTGAGCAGGAGCCTTACTTAATTTCTGACATTAGTCATTTATCAGGAAGATTGACATAGGTTTCCTCAGTCTGCTTTCAGGTGTTTCCTTCCAACTGGTACCTTGTATGCTATGCAATTTTTTGCTGTGTTCTTTAAAGCTATTCAAATGCAGTTTAATTGGTCTGTAGTACATCTGTCTCAGTCCAATATTCTTCAGATAGTGGCAAAAACCATGTCATGTGAAAAATACACTCTGCTAATAGTTTATTCATGATACTTTCTCTTCTGCAAAGTATAGGAAAGTAATAAATACTATCCCACAGTAATTAAAATCATGCAATGTATTTAATAATGATAAAACTTAACACAAATTAAGTTTAAGTTAGAATTCAAATTGTTGCTATTTGATTTGAAAAGGCGCGTAAGTCTATTTTTTTAAAAGGAAAGATCATTTTAAAGTTCTGTAGGAAAATGGTCTGTAAAATTGTTACTGTAAGAAAGCCAAAGAAAAAAATGTGATTATCCAACTACATACATTTGAGAATACAAGTTTCTTTGCCAAAAGCACACTTTTAAAATTGCCTTTTTTTTGGTTTTCAGTGGTAATTGGCCTGTTTCAGTTCAGGCTAATATTGTTCCCAAGAATTATTTCAGTGAGATGATAAACAGAGTGAAGCCAGGTCTTTTGCTCACCAGTCTCCTCCTTTCCTGCAAATATTGACAGTGAGTGCTTATGGGATGTGTCAAGTTTGCTGACAATACCAAACTGGGGAGAGCAAACAATACATTAAAGGGCAGCATTGCTATTAAGACGGACCTGGCCAGGCTGTCAGAATGGTCTGGCAGGAGCACGATGAAGTTCAACAAAAGAAAATGCAAAGGGAGAGAAAAGCCTCGTGCAACATTACAGACATGAGATGATTGCTTAGGAAGAAGCTTTGCAGAAAAAGGGAGGTGGTTCTTTCCCTCTATTTGACACTTGTGAGACCACATCTGAGGTTCTATGTCCAGTTTTGGGGTGTCCATTACAAGAGAGATGAGGACCTACTGGCATGAGTCTAGCAATGCTCCACCAAGGTCAGGGGCCTGGAGAACATGGTATATGAGGAGAGGCTGAGAGTAACTCTTTTTTTCAGCCTTGAGAGAAGGCCAAGGGGAGATCTTCTAGATATCTTCAACTATATAAATGGAAGATTAGAGAGAAGGCACAGCCAGACTCTTCTTGGAAATAAACAGCAACTACCTCTTTTCTCAGCCTTTCACTCCTGACAAGCCACTTCTGGTCCACCTTCTAAGGATCCCTTCATAAATCACTGACCTAAAAGAGATAGCAGGTGCAGGAGCTGAAGCCAAATTGGGGTTGAAGTTTTCACTGGCTGGGAGACTACCCTTAGGGTTCAGCCTTACCAGGCTGGTACTGACAAATGCATTTGAGAGTCTCAGACCAAAGGATTAAGTGACTTGCTTCTGTTGTCTCACAACAAGCAATGAACCGCAGGTCTTCTGGTGGCCAATCTCATACTTTTATGATTACAGAATTCTGTTTCATAAATATTTCTACTAAAATACTATCCTAAAGAAGGACATAACTCTTCCCAGTTATACTAATTAATCCAAAGCTCACCATAATTTTGCAGAAAGTGAGCAGAAGACAGTTGCAATATCTGTGGTGACTTTTGTTAGGACTAGGTTCTCAGGTACTGAAGGTAAGTTGATAGGAAGCTGGCTTGTGCAAAGAGAATGATGCGAACTAACTGGTAGTAGCAGATATGTTTAGCTAAATGTAGTTAGACTGGGAAGGACTCAAAAAGATTGACTAACTGCAAAATACTAGTGGAACATGAAGGGATATTTACCCTCAGCAAGACTGTACCTCCCTGTAGTAGCTGTTATTTCTAGTAGTTGTGATTTCTGCAAGAAAAGCTTTTCTTTCCTAACAGAATTGCAAGAATTTTGCTGGTCTAGCAATAGACCAGCATAGTAGGGGCATAGTACTAATAGGTTCTGTTAAGAGTCATTGTAAATAATAACTGGAATATTTAGAAGTAATACTGTTACATATTTTTTTTTTGTTTTTAAATTGTGTGCATAAAGGACTGTGGGTTTTTTTGCTTCCTCATTTGTGAGGCAAGGTAGCCTGTTAGAAAAAAAAAAAAAAAAATCCCAGTCAGTCCTCCTATCCCTTTCTGTCTCTCTGTGATGTATGGCTGGGGGCATCTCAGACATCTCAACAGGTTTCTTCTGTAGCCTGCTTGGACAGGTCAGGAAGGATTACCAGAAATAGTGCCCCTAGGGTAGGCCATCATCTTTTTTGGTTAAAAGGACATAGGGCTCCACTCTCTATGCCTGGTGATGGAAGGGGAACATACTCTCCTGTACTGGGCTATGTGACCTGATGCAATGGCAAAGGGTGGATTGTGTAACCTTCCTGTTGAGTACTTGGTGCTACAGTACTTGGAATGCCTTCAGATTTCAGTGTGAGTGAGGTCACAGAGGGAAAATCTTTTGCACATAGGAAAAGCCAAATAATGTACAAGAAATTTTTGTCATGATATTCGGTGAGATTGTTTTCCAAAGACCTTCTCAGACAAACTAGGACATTTAAACACCATATACCTGGACTAGGCAGAGACTACTTGCCTCTACAGAATTGCCACAACAACTGACAGCAGTGACAATGAATAATATTGCTTGAAAATATTAAAGCGCAGTGTTTATCTGTATTTTTGCCTATATTGTTGTTGCTCCTGTCATGTTTAGCTGGCATTTTCCATTATTAATGTAAGGGATTTATATGCTGAATATGCTAGAGAGATTTTATTTTGCCAGAGGAGGCTGGTAGGAGGTTAGTGTGCTTCTCAGTGCAGGGCTACTAGTATGTCCAGGATACAGTTTCATTATGTGAACTCTACGTTATTTATGACTTTCTTGTTTAATACCAACTATGTATAGGACTTTAGGCACTGTGCACTTTTCTTTCAGGATAGGTTGCATATGTTAACTGTGTTTCCTTTCCTTTTAAATTCCCATAAGCTATAGTTGATCCTTATTATTATAAAAATTCAGTCATTATTTAGGTGCTTGAACAGCACTTTCATTTTTAATGGTGTTTTGGAGTACATGATTAGCTCAAATTTACAGCTCGTAAACTTAGACATAATTTTTTTTTCCTCCCCTGCTGAAGTCTATTCAGCAGTGATTCCTTTACGTTCCTCCATGTAATAGCCTGCAGCATTCACACAGAATTTGCCTTTTGCATTATTAAGATTGGTATTGTTTGTCTTCAAGGAAGAGTAGTTAATTAGGAAAAATGGATAGGTCTCACTTTGCAGAGATCCTAATTATTATTTTTAAATGTATGTATTATTTTATCATAGTGGTTTTACAATGTAATAAATATATAATATGCCACAGAAAAATACTGTAGGGAAGAAAGGATTTTTTTATGTGGAGATTGACATTATTAAAATAGGCCAACTACCAAAATGCAGGACCTTCATGAAAACAACTCAGATTTAAAAAAAAAAAAAAAATCTCAGTAGTTAAAAATAACAAAGAACACTTAAGAAAAATCAAAATTAAAGTCATCCATGGAAGCTTAAATTTTTCTTTTTATGTTTTTATACCTTATGATACAGTCTGTAATGACTTTAAATGACTATTTCCTATGGGGTCCTTACCTTGTTCAATGTGAAGGAAGGACCTCTCCTGCTGTGAAAGGTGCAGTTTAATAAATAGGACTCTGTCCTATTGATTGCAAAAACTGCAGATGTATAAAAACCGAGAGTAAACAAAAGTAGTGGAAAGCTCCTTACTGTGTGAGAAATGTCCTTTCTATACATGAAAGAAGACACAGAGAGGTGGACAAAAGTACTTGGTCATATACACAATGACTGTACAGATACTATACTCAAGCTAGACATGAACTAATAGTGCACAACCTTAATTCTGTCATTTTCTAATGTTTCAGTGCTTTTTGTGTACCATTTATAAGCCAGAATGGTATTGCCAACTGCAGCTAAATTCCAGATTCTGGACTTTATCAGTTTATGAAATGCATGTCATGCCTAAACCACTCCTGCGGCACCATGTAGCCAGCTATGCTAATTATAGAGCCCCTTCCTTTGATAACACCAATGATGATAAAGAGGTTTTGGCTTTCTGGTTTATTTGGCAATACTAAAAGTGGACTGTTTTCCTTATGGGTTCTAGGCTTTTAATTCTGACCAAGAGCACTCTCTCAGTTAATCAGGACGTTTGCTCTTAATCTTACTCTTTTCTGATAATTAGACCACTATGTGGACAAATAATGCTCAGACCACAACTCAACCCACAGCTACTGATGAAAGGCTCAAAAGATGTCAGACATCTGGCGAATGTAATTCTTTCGGAGAAGGATGTGATAGCAGAGATGTGGCATATTCCTTTGTGTCTGACATAGAGATATACTGTATATAGAGGAAGCTAGTCTTCATTTTACTACTTACATTCTGCTTGATTTTTTAGTAGTGCCCACCCTGCTTTACTGGAGGGTTTTTTTATGGGCTTTGAACATCAGAGAGCAGTGCTAGAAAGATGAGTACCATTTTTGTGAGAGTTCCCACATGCTACAGTTTTAAGCACTTTAGAATTCTACATGTTAGAATTACCAACAGTGAGTTACTTTTCCCAAATTTTGTGTATTATTTTTATGTTTAGACTAGCTAGACTACCTAGACAAAACCAGGCATAGGCATTTTCCAGGAGAGATAAAAATCAAACAGCCATATCAAGAGGTAATAATATACTGCATTGCCCGTATGTAGCACACTCAAATACATTGGTACTTATATGCTGTTATATATCAGTTTTTCCAGTATAGCTGCCTCAGCAAGAGCTCAATGTGATGCCACAGATGATTTATAAGAAATACAGTCCCACTAACAGACAAAAAAAAAAAAAAAAGAATTAAAGCTTTATGGATAGCACATGCATTACTGCAGACAAATAGAAAATTACTTCCAAGCTATAAACCAAGCCATATTTTTTCAGACAAAAATGTAATTTCCAAATGCTCTATAAGTAATTTCATCTACAGCAGCTGGCAAAGCAGAGAGGTGAAACCAAGTGCACATAAATTAAAATCTTTCTGTGTTTTCAGTAAGCAACTTTAGCACCACGAAGTCACTTGCCAGTTGCTTACCAGTGCCTTTGTACTGTTTCTGAAGGGTGCCCATAAATCAGTGCTCCACAAACCTATCCTACTGAGCTTCTGCTTGTTGGTTTGCGGGGGTTGGCTTATTTTTTATTTTATTTTTTAATTTGAACCTTTTAATATTGCAGCTTAGTCAAAGCAGTGCTTTTCCAGATGTGCTCCTGAAGCTTCCTATTGCTTTTGTGATCTCATTGGCCCTTATGTGACTTACGGACTGACTTGAGGGTCTACTTACATGCTACGTTTCAGGCAGACTTGAGCTCACTCCAACTGTCTGCCAAGTAAGCCAGGTGCAAATCAGTTCCAAACAAGAAGTCATACAGTCAGAGTTGGCACAACTGGCAGACCAGTGCTAACAAACCTGCTTGAAAGGCAGAGTGAACTGTTGTCTGCCTGCACTTCTGTAAGCACACTGTTGTGCACTGTATGAAAGGATATCACAGAATCTAACTAGGTCTTTTGTTATATCTTTTAGTGACAGTCTGTTATCTGTCTTTACTTAGCTATCGAAAGGCCCTCAGACAGGGGGATCGCTCAGAGGTGGCTCTCAAACCTCATCTATTTCATTATGTGTAGCGCTCCCTATAAGCCTGGTGTTTTGAAAGTGGAATGCTAGTTTCATGCATCAATTTGTTTCTAAATCACCTTCATGGCACTCTATCTAGTCGTGTTTATACCAGAACAATGTCTCCATGCTTCTTGTCAGCACTATTTCATTTTCTGAAGTTATTGCTCAGGAGCATTTCCATGATTGCAGGCATCCTCAGGAGTTTCAGAGTTGTTTTATGCAAGTCCTTTTCTTTCTTAAGGAAGTACTTTCAGCCAGATAGAGCTGGCTGGGGCTGTTCTATTTTTCAGAAAGTCTCTTTCCTTGCTGCAGTTCCTCATATATAATGCAGCTGATAAACTGCACCTAACATGGCTCAAAGAGATTCCCCTTCCTCAGTAGTTCTCAGATAAATGTTGCGGAGTGCCACACTGAATTTCTTGTAGGTGCAAGAACCTGTGTCAGCAGCAAGGTGTCTTCTCAGGTCCTACATGTCAACAATTTACTCATGTTCAGCTCATCACAGACATTCATAGGTACAACTCCTATGGAAATTGGTGGTAGTTAGTAACAGATACCTCTGAAGATCTAAGCATTAGCTCTCGTTGCCTCTAATTCCTGTTTATAAAATCACAATACATCTTACCTCATAAGATTATCATGATGACTTCCAATGGTTAAAAGCGTGTGGCACCATGATATGAAAGGTTTTCTATGTAGAGATTATATAGTAGCTAGTGCTACAGATAAGTAATGAGTGGGCACCAGCAGTACAAAAAGAAGGAAAGACTGCTGTGCCTGAAGTGGGACATACATGAGTTTTTGTTGGTGAGAGTATGTTGTTCGAGAACATGAGATGAGGCCTGCCTTTCTGCAAGCACCACTTGACAGCAGAAGAGCTGAAAAGAGCAACTGTGACTCCTGCCTAGTACTTAGGAGGGGGTAAACTTTGAATACTGGCGATATCCAGTGATGGTCTGGTGTAAAATGTAGGCACTTTCCAAGTAGTAAGGTTTCTTGGAAGCCTTTCTGTAAGCTGAAGTTTATGGTTTCTCATAATATGCAGGTGATATCTTCCAGTAAGTGGAGAACTTGAGAGTAATGCCTGACAATGAAAACAAAAATAGATCTGGATACAAAATTTGGCTCTTTTTCTGTGCATGACAGTTCTTCACTTGGAAGCTTTAGCACACAGCTACACCTGCATGCATATCCCTCAAGTGAATTCAAGTATAATTCAATAACTCAATAAATAAATCATACTGGCAGCTGTTGCCTTCTGTTAAATCACTCCATTCTTTCCAGAACTGATCATATTTTAATAGCTCTCTTCATTTTGGCAAGGGTTTTCACAGCCTGAGCCTCTTTTACTAAGTACAG
This sequence comes from Ceryle rudis, assembly GCA_033439905.1. NCBI lineage: Eukaryota > Metazoa > Chordata > Aves > Coraciiformes > Cerylidae > Ceryle > Ceryle rudis. The sequence goes on from JAAGNO010025969.1 coordinate 32,990, forward strand.
GGCCAAGTTGATGGCATGACAGTAAACTTAACACTTAATCTCCATGTGCCTGTTCCTAACTGTGTATATGTAGACATAATTTGGAGAAAGATATATTAATCCTTGCCTTAAGTAAGAATATTATCCAGGTGATTTCATCAATGATCCGGGTGAGGGGAAGGCTGCAAGGGCAGCAAGAGAGGACATGCTCCTGGCAATTCATCAGAAAGCTCCTAAGATTGCAAGAGTCTCCTTTCTCGGCTCAATTCAGCACCTCTGGAAGTGCCTCCAGGGCCTCTTCGTTAGTGTGTGTTTTCTCTGGTGTACACACAGAACAATTTTTGACAGTTTTGAAGGAGAAGAAAGGTTAAGTAGATGACATAGTCTTTATGGTGCTAGGAGGCTCTGGATTGCAGTGGGTTATAAGTATAGTCTTAAAACTGAGTATGTGTTTACAACTGTGTGTATGTTGGAGTATTTAAGTGGAAAGCCCTAGCCCAGTAGAGAACAAACCCCCACTGTGAACAAATGTGAAAGTAATGACTTTAAAAATATTTGGCATTTGTGATTTTCTAATAGCATGTATGATACCATGCTGAGTAGGGAGCAGTAATTTCCATAGCTGCTATCATCTGGCACCGTTGAGGAAGTCTGAGCTTTTCTTAGTACTGCTGCCCACATGGTGTTGCTGGAAAGTGGACTTCAGTCTGTGAGGTCTTCCACTAGCACCTTTGAGCAGTAATTCAAAGGATCCTCCTCCTCTGAAATGGCACAGTTAAGCTTCTCTTGTTTTCATAGGTGTGTATGTGTATATCAGAGGTATCATCCGCATATGTGTCTGCAAATGAAAGAATCCTCTGCCAGTGAAAGCAGATCTTCTCCTTATCTCATGTGCAATTAGTTACTTACACAGACTCTGCAAAAAGAATTGAGGCTATAATTATTTTTTAGTGAGTACACTTCTCTCAATCACTTAAAATAGTACAGAAGAAGCTTAATCATAGAGCTTTAAAAATACTTAGCGTATTTTTGAGTATTACTTACAGTAAAGAAGTGTTTGCAAGCTTCTGTATCTTTTTAGATCATCAGAGAGGAGAGGCTTTACCTTGAGGCTGCTGGTGAAAAATAGTGCTTCTTGAGTAACTACCTCCTTTAGGCCAGTATCTTAAGAGAATGCACCTAACATTCATTGGCTGTGCTGCTGTACCAACTCTTTCAGTTTGCCACAAGACACGTCAAACAGTTTTTACAAAATCACTTGTTTGGGGGTTTCCACCAGGTCTGGTTATCAAAACGTCAGGCTGTGCTTGCCAGATGTTGCAGGGAGGCTGAGGAAGAGGTAGGGCAGTCGCTGCACCCTTCCTTCCCAACAGACATCAGGGCTGATCAGGTTTGCAAGAGAACATGGTACTCCAGCAGAGAGTAGAGCTTCAGAAAAATAATTCCTGGGGCTTCTGTTACAGCAGCACCAGCTATCATTTACCTGAATACAGGGATGTGATCCTTTGATCCCCCAAGATTTATGGCTTTTACAAAGTCTCTGACATTATCCATTTTTTTGAGGTTGCTGTTGGCAAAGTGCTGCCAAGCCATTGAGTCACTGTCTTTGCTGTTTGGTAGAGGTCAGGTACTTTGATCATTAGTTAAAGTTTTGCAGCAAGAAAGCAGATCACTATGCCAAAGAAAGATCATTTTCAACATTTTATGACCTTGTGAATATTGTAGCTCCATTGCCCACAGCTTAGAAGGCATAGTGCTGCGGAAAACAGCAATTTTAGTAAAGGTTTAAAACACAGAATTACTAACTAACAGGGGCTAGGAAAGTGAGTTTGGTGATGGAGTGGCAAATGCAAATATTGAACTATTTAAGTAAAAGATGGCAATTGGTACGAAGGAGTAAAGTTCCATTTCTATTCCTGTGATGACTCAGCACTTGACAAGTTGTTTTCCCTAGTTCCCAAGATGAAAGAAGCAGCTGCCTTCAGCCCTCTCCTGGCGCAGAGGAAAGTTCCAGTGTTAAGACCAGAGCAAAAAGGTAGATTATTTTTATTCTACAGTATTTATTTTCTTGTGTATTGTCTGTTTTCATGATAACTTATATTAGCCAAGCCAGGAACAGTTCAAAATCCTTTAACATAAAACAAAGGTTCTGTAAGTGCTTTAGACACGGTATCTGACCAACCCATTCTGCCAGTTCCAATATGAGAAGCTGGTTTTGTGTCCTTTCCAAAACATACTTTAACTGTTTATAAGCAGTGCATAGAAAGTTCCCCCATGTTGAAACTTAACTTGCAATTGAAATTCACTTGATTTATTTCATGAAAAAGACAAAGTAATTTCTATCATCTGTAGAATGAAAAGATGTTAGGAGAGTGTTGCATAGCACACAACAATATGCCAATGTCCCTCACCTGGAGTATTGCGTCCAGTTCTGGGCTCCCCAGTTCAAGAGAGACAGGGATCTGCTCGAGAGAGTCCAATG